>JAHWFP010031565.1:49297-73835 GCA_023313725.1 Lithobius niger
GTTTGCGCATTTGAATTTGAATTTAACTAGCGCAAATACAAATGCGCTAGACGAGCGGGAGTGAAAGATGTAGGACGTCCGAGCTGTATCATTGTGGCCCGAAGAAGACAGAGCTGTTGTCTTGATTGTGAAAGTCAGCGGTACATTTTTTCCCGGAATTTTTTCCAAATTTGGTTGATTTCGAGGTGCCATTCATAATCAGAGCTAATACAGCCCGGCACTCTCGGCAGCAATTCCCTACTCGATTTGGATATGCGTCATCAACCATCTCCTTTTTCTGAAAGAATCATCAGTTTTTGGAACTCTCGTCCAGCCAAAGCCTTTAACAATTAATTTAAGAATCAAGGCCGAAAGAGGTGTAGGCGCGCCACAATGATCGCAAAAATCATCACAACTAGTGACGCCTCAGGTTTGCTACGTCGCGCCATCTGTTGATAGGCAAGTGTCTCCAAATCCTCGTCGGCAAATTCGCCGCCTGCTGTCACGAGGGCGCCACTTACCAGACTGTTGATGGAAGTAGGTATTATTTTACCCCAAGTTCTGAGAAAAAGTGGTACTACCTACTTTTCGTCCCTCTGGTACATACACGTACAGAGAGCTGAACCGGAAATGTAATCGATACGTTCGCCGTCTGGTGGCGAAGAATGGAAGCATTTTAGCTAAGACATGGCCACTAAACTAACTGGCCCGCTCTACAACGATATTAGGAGAGTACACAAAATGGCCGCCACGTCTGGTTCATTTCGTCGAGGTCTATACTTCGAGGTAGCAACTTTGTACGGTGCGACGCGACACCTATTGCCGGCTAGTGGCGGTTTTCGAAATAATAATTTAAATTTTTACGTAGATTTTGGTGGCAAATTTTTTATTATTTATAAGAGTATTTTTAATGGTATTTAAAAATATCACTCAGCCACAGTTAAGCTATTTCACTGCGTTTGCAAAAAAAAATGCAACACGTTCGTTGGTAGTTTGTACGGTGGGTGTCGCCTTCGGTTGACAAAATGCGGCAACTCAATCGCATCAGCGGTACTTTCGACGGCCATATTGCCAACCCAGTCTCGTAATGCTATTTTTCATTCAAGATCCGGCCAGTACTGTAGATAGCCCTGGCTAAGAATTGTATTGGATAAAAAAGTAGAAGCCGTGTTTTAGTTTTTTTCTCCTTTTTTTGGCCATTCTATCTTTCGCACGAGATGAGCCCCACCTTTAAAAACCTAAATCATTAAGTTCTAACAAAATTCGAACTGTCACACCGCCTATTTAAATTAGTTGAGTTGATTTGTTTATGCCTTGTTAGGCACGGTTCTAAATCAAACTACGTTGGACAATTTCAATCACGATTTTTTTTTAAACTCCTCGGGGGGAAAATTCTCACTTCTACGAGATATTAGACACCTAAATTTACTTTCACAAGTCAGCGATAATGACTTACGGGTGTAGCAGCAACCCAATAAAACCACACGCAGAAATCAATCGCAAAAATTAGAATTTATTTATTTTTCAAAATCGTAAAATATACTTTTCATTTCCCTATAATTACGTAGGCAGTGCCTCGCGATTTGACATAAAATGGAAGCCAAAAATGAGTTATATATGCAAGCGAACTCTACTTAAAAACAACGAAGAGAACAGAACACTGGGAGCTAGAGCGTCGTTCAGGGGCAGCCAGTGACGTCAGGAGCGTTTCTCGACGCGCCCTCTTCTGGACTCTGCTGCATTAAAATGGCCGATAATTAGCGGTTAGGTCTACTTGTAGCTGCTCTTTCGGTTTTCGCCGAAGGACAAAAGGCAAATCGTAAGCGGCGGAACTGCTACTATCTTGTGAATTACAAAGGAAGGATGACCTGACACGTTCGATTCGAGCATTGCCGAGGATTTAGTAGTGACAGATATCGCTGGATCGGTTGTAAATAACCCTAACGTTGTTAGTTATGCTCATCAACATTTAAGTGCACATTACACATGGTCTATAGAGTTTATTTTCTCGTTGCGCCCTACTAAGTTACCGGGTATTAACCTACGCTTTTATCGCTGCTAGGCCTCTTTTGATTACTGTTTACTTGTGTGCCGTGTGTTTTAGTTAAAACTGCGAGCGACATGAGAGGAACTAGGGCGGAAATTGCATCGGTAATGCCACATGTGGTAAATTATCAGTGGCATTACCAAATGTGTCATCAAACAGCGGTACACAACATACATTTACTTAAGTAAGACGAAAACTGGATCACCCAGAATTTTCAGGACTTATTCCTCTATAATCGAGCAGTAACAATAAAGCCTTATTCTTGTCTCGCTCTTTTAGAGAACGCTTGAACGTGAACGAAATGCCCAAAACTAGAGGTCACGGGGTTAGAACCAACTGTGGAAAGTTCTCCCTCTGGTTTAGAGCCATTACACCTTGGAACTGCCTTCCGGGACACGTTGTGAAGGCTGTCTTTGTAGAAATCTTCAAGAGATATTTTGATGAACTTTATAACCTTATAGCAAACTTTTATTCGCCTGCTGAGCCGTACAAGTCTTTCTACTTGCCATCATTCTATGTTATGTTATGTGCACTGCGGAATTCGTATCTGGAGCCAGTCGTTGAGCTAGCCGCAAGGTGCACTGCATATACGCGGAGGTAAGCACATTAGTGTTTAGCTCGTCAAACCGATGTTGTGAGAGCGGATTTTTTAGACCTAAAAATGTTCAATTTTTGGGACTTGTTTGCAGTTGCTGCAATTCGGCTAGTGGAACCTTTTCTTTTCCGATGTACAGGATGTCCCAGAATGTACTCCGGTATTTCATTGTTTAATAAAACGGGTACAACAAAATGATAACAACAAACTGTTTTTTTTTTTTTGTAACTGAAAGCACAACTCGCCAAGTTTAATCAGTCGCCACGTGAGCACCCTGTGTTGCAAGTATATAGGATAGCTAAACGGTATTATTAGACTTCCTGCCAAGCATTTTCTAACATTAATACGTTTTTACACTGCCAGTTTCTTTGAACTGCTGCATCAACCTAATAATCGCTTTTTCTAGGTGCCTTATATCCAGGTTATTACCTACGACACCGCCTTTGAATTGCGACGATTGACTTTAACTTTGCTAGCCAGAAAACGCACATAGCATTTTGCTGAACAGTCACCATTTTCATAACAAATCTGCCATCCATGCGCCCTGCATATTGCGCATGGTGCGCACACCGCGCAACGCACGATGATGCAGTGGCCGTTGCGGAAACTTGGTGAAAAGTTGTGCTTTCAAATTGAAAAAAAAAACCCGTTTGTTGATATCATTTGGGGTTCCCGTTTTATTAAACTAAACAATGAAATACCGGAGTACATTCTGGGACACCCTGTGTAGTCCAACCTTAATATAGGTTTTGCAGCATAAGAGAACGGACAAAGCAATGTTTTTTAGGCTTAAGAAAGCCACTCTCGCAGCATCGGATTGACTACAGACGCCATTGTTTTTTACTCCATATTTATCCAGTACCCCTTGCAGCTAGCTGAACGACCGGATCCAGATGCTCTACATAGCCAATATGGCGTTATTGCCGGTGCTCTATAAATACCTCATTAGTTTTCCCAAATTTTACTAAAATCGGGTGTCGGGGGAAGGGGCACTTTACCATGCCTCCCCCCATTGGGTGCGCCACTGGACGAAATTATACCACATCGGTAGCTGAGGTGCTAGACTTGTTCCCACACATTCCTCATTGTTCACTTTTAATTAATTTTCTGATTTGAACTTCCAAGTCGGTCCGTGGGTGTGTTGCTGCTTCTTTGGCTGATTTGGTTTCTCGCTCTCATGGTCTACAAGGGAGGAGTGATGATGATATCTATGGAGCTGCCGCTGGCCCTCTTGGACCTTACACCAATAAAGCTGTCAGGGTAAATAGAGTCCGAAAAGCAGGTTACACCCACGCACCCACCAACAAAACTTCCTCAATAAGAGAACCAGAGGACAGCAGTTAAAGACGAGGGTTGGTTTGTGTAAAGAGGGGATGAAGACATCTTTGTTGGCATGAACACTTTCCGTGAAACAGTTATGGGCCCACGTGTGGGAGAGTTTTAATTGTCTTCACTCACCTCGTGGAGACGTAAAAAGAAATTGCGTCAAGTGGTCAGGTTTATTATTGTAAACCTGCTTTTGCTGATTGCAAATTAGCAAAGTAACGAAGCTTTCCACACTCCCCCTCCTCTTTTGCTCCAAATCAGTCGAGCAAAGATATAATCAGGCAGCAAGGAAAGAAGGATAGGAAGCAAACGGCACGGCAACACAATGGTTATTTGCGCCGTACTTTGACAAATCTGGCCATATTTGACCAATAATACGGTACACAGCTGACAGCCTACAACAAATTATCAGCAGAAAAACGTAACGAAGGGCAGCAACGGATGCACGTGCGAGGGGGTGCAAGCGAGGAGGGTGCAAATGAGGCTAAACAGCCATAGAGATACATGAAGATACCGCTCAAGAGCCACAGCAATTCTGTAGTGACCCATTTTGGCATCTAGTTATTATTGCTAAAACTCAGAGGCCGACGTCACTATCTCAATCAGCCTTTTGTACCCAAGATGTGTCGCAACAATCTGCTTTCCCTCCAAGGATAACGTTGTAATTGTCACACTACCAACAACAATTGTCACTGTTACCGTAATATTCCAATGTATACAAACAATGTAAGAGGTATGCACTGCCTTGGCGACGAATTGTACTGCTGGAGGCCTTGGTTAATATTATGTTGTGCCCCATTCCAATCTCCCAATTCGACCGATGTTTTCATCCTGCAATATTTGGTAGATATGAATTAGAATTCATCCCCCCCCCCCCCTACTTTCGCTTCTCCCCAGTCGTCCCAGCTTAAGTTACGTCATGTCCCCCTAACTTTCATAAATTTCATCCCCATCTCATTAAGATTAGGGAGGAGGGTCTTTGTAAAAAGTCGTGCGAGCATATACTAAACATCTGTAAACATCCTGAACCATAAAACTACCACCCGTAACAAAGGCAATCCGTCTCGATCGTTTTCACTTCTTGCACGTCAATTTCTACCCGCCAAGATCCTAATATCCGTCCCTTCAAAACAACGTAGAGCACCACACAGGACAAACGTCAAGGAAAAAAGAGGTTCCGGCTGACGTTTAATGAACTAACACAAACACCACCGAAAAAATCGAGGTAAAATAAGATACAGACCCTTATCACAGCAGTTGCGAGCACTGTCAGTTACTTGAAACATTAACTTAGATAGGACATCTTTTGGTAGGGGCTGTTTGTTTATTCAGGCGAGCCTCTATTCCAAATGTTGTTGCATACATTGAATCCTTTAGCATTAATCGGTGATTGGAATTTTGTAGATAACGAACTTTTAAGAGCTCTGTCAAAACTGAGCAAAGAAAAAAAGAAGGTTGACGTGGCCTTCGCGGAGAAATAACGCGTAATGAGATGCACGACAATTTACTTCCTATATGAATATACAGAAGCAAGTGAGTCATTCCTACTTTTTACAATATTTTTTGTGTGTCTGCGATTTTTGAACCTACATGACTCATAGGGAAATTTGAGGGGGGAAACGGATAGATTTTCGAGAATAGTTGGAAAATCAGCCGTAGAACAGCACTTGGAAATTATCAGATTTTTATTGGACACTCCGTTTTCGTTTTTGCAGCGATCGTGCAGCTATAAATCCTGTTTTGAAAGGAGACTAGAATGTTTTCTGGTTTTTGAGGCCTTGAGGCAAGCGCATTACGGTTAGGACGACAGGAAGAAGCACTTTCCCATACACAAAGTGGCTGTACATGACGCAATGACTTGAAAAAATAAAACCTTGGTTTTTCCATTGATCACGTAATAGCTAAAAATTATTATTTTATTATTTATTATTATTTGGACACCTGCACACATAACCCTCGGTTTCAGTTTGAGACTACATAGGTATCAATCTCTTCTGCGATATCTTTAAACTCATTATTTCTTTTTTGGGGGTACCTACATTACTCAGATTCAGTACTTCTGTGCTTTAATAAACTTTCATTTACAGCATCTATGCACACATTTCACGACAGGACAAACATTTGGTTGGCGATCCACATGTTTTATACGAACAATATCATCATTTTCTCGGGGTCATGAGTACTGGTATACATTTAGGCTGATATCCACACAGTTTCAGTACTTTTGTACTTTAATAAACCTTCATTTAAGGCATCTACCCACACATAACCATTCCTTTCAGCAAAAAAAAAACCTATGATTGGGGCTCCCTATGTTCTGGAATACCGGTGTCACCTTTCACTTTGGTTCATCGTAAGCTTGTTCTTTTCTTTTGTGACGACGTCCATTTATTCAGTGCTTCTCTGCTTGAATAAACTTTTCTTTTCGCAGTTACACACACCCAACCATTCATTCTAGGGCATAAACCTCTGGTTGGGAATCCTTATGTTCTAAGATTATAGTACCGCAATTCACTCTGGTTCATTGTAGACTTGTTCTTTTGTTTTGGGACACGTCCGTTTGTTCAGTTACAGTGCTTCTCTGCTTGAATAAACCTTTCTTTTTGACAGCCACACACACACACAAAACCATTCATCCCAGACCATAAACTTTAGACGGGTAATTCCCAAGTTCAGGAATAGCAGTACCACCATTAATTCTAGGTCCCTGAAGACTTATTTTGTTTGGAACCCGCCCATTTATTCAATTTCAGTACATCTGCGCTTGAATAAACTTTTTTTAAGGCATTTATCTAAACACACACATAACCATTCATTCAGGCCATAAACCTTTGGTTGGAGATCCCTATGATCTAAAATAGTGGTATCACAATGCACTGTGGGTCACAGGAGACTTATTATTTTATTTTGGGACACGTCCATTTACTCAGTTCCAATACTACTTCTCTCCAATGCTTTCCTAAACCTTCATGTAAGGCTTCAGAGCACACATACCCATTCATACCCATACCCATTCATTTCAAGACATTTATGACTGTGAGGTTGGGGAAAAGGTGTTGAGTGTTTGTAGGAGCCTGAAAATAAAGGTTTTAAGAGCATGAGAGCAAGGAAACTGAGGCACACTTACGAGCCAAAGAAAGAAGAGAGTTTACAACGATCCAAAAAGAATGGTGATGCACACTTACGAGCCAAAGAAAGAATAGAGTTTACAATGATCCAAAGAGAATGGCGATACCGTTCCAAAATATATGGTTGGGGATCCATTGTGTTGGAGTAACGGTATCACCATACTCTTTGGAACATTGTAAAATCTTTTTTCTTTGGCTCGTAAGTGTGTATCACCATTCTCTTTGGATCATTGTAAACTCTCTTCTTTCTTTGGCTCGTAAGTGTGCATCACCATTCTCTTTGGATGACTGTAAACTCTCTTCTTTCTTTGGCTCGTTAAGTATGCATCACCATTCTCTTTGGATCATTGTAAACTCTCTTCTTATTTTGGCTCGTAAGTGTGCCTCGCCATTCTCTTTGGATCATTGTAAACGCTTTTCTTTGTTTGGCTCGTATGTGTGCATCGTCTTTCTCTTTGAATCATTGTAAACTATCTTCTTTCTTTGGCTCGTATGTGTGCATCGTCATTCTCTTTGGATCATTGTAAACTATCTTCTTTGTTTGGCTCGTATGTGTGCATCGTCATTCTCTTTGGATCATTGTAAACTATCTTTCTTTGGCTCGTCATTGTGCCTCAGTTTCTGTGCTCTCATGCTCTTAAAACCTTCATTTTCAGGCTCCTACACACAGTCTAGAGGCACTATACACCTCTTTCCCCTCGAGGGCGTGAAATCCCATTCCCACACCCGTGTAGATTTCATGTTGGTTTGAGGCAATTTTATTTCCCCCCTAGCTCAATAACGTGTCTGTATTCATATTAATGTTCGGTGTAGCGAAAAGTGCAAGGGGGGTTCGCTGCTTCCGTAGCATGTATCATCATAGGGCGAGGTCAGCCTGTTCGGCCTCCCATTTGCCCCGCCCACCCTCCGCTCGGCCAGCTACCGTCCGACCAACCTTCGACACCTCCTCCCCCCTCCCTCCTCAAACTGGCCGATTATAAAAGCCATTTGGAGGCCTTTTAAGTGTGCGTGTTTATATGCGGACAACACGAAGCAATTTCACATTCACGCCAAACTGCCAAATTAGCTGAACAGACGTGTAATGTTCACATATTGATAAATTTGTGATTTTTTTTTTAAACATGGATCTCAGTGAAAAGAAGGGCATTGTTGGGCTGACTTCAAAAGAAGTCAGTATAAAATAGGCTACAGTTTGCAGTCTGTACGAGATATTGGTGGCCTGACCTAAAACTTAAGACGTTGGTGAATATTTTTTGAATATGTTTTCGGTCAGCGAAACAATATACACTAAGGTGTGTAACGAATTAGGCCACCTTCCTTGCTATTACTGATTCTATGTTGAGCAAGGTAAGACTGAAAAATCTCTTTAACACTTTTCACCTCTAATGCCTTTAACCCCTGAGTATATGCTTAACCTGTCTTTTATCTTTAACCTTTTAAACCTTTAATCTCGTTATCCCATCTAACCTATTTCTTTAACCCGTCTTATCCATTTCAGCTCTTTAACAGTTAATCTCCTCAACCCCTTTTAACTGCTATTGTCCCACTAACTCATTATATCCCTTAACACCTCTAAAGTCTTTAACTCTTCTTATCCCATAAACTACTTTAACCCCCCTTATCCCTTTGACCCATTTAACCTTTAATTAAGCACTTCTTATTTTGTTAACCCTTTTAACCTCTTTATCTTTTTAACCCTGACTCCCTTTAACCTCTTTCACCACTACGAACGCTTCACACAAAAATGAAGCAAAGAGCGGGCTTTGTAAGGATTTCCTGGTAGTCCGAGCACAGCTAGCAAAGCACAACCCAAGAGGACACCAGATCTGAGCACGTTTCTGACTATAAAAAAAACTACTCCACTGCATTCTTATTGAGTGGAGTAAGATGGCCTGATGGTTACCATGACTGTCTTATGTGCCAGAGGTCCCGGATTCGAGTCCGACCTCAGCCATCCCTGGCATTTTCGGGAAGAGAAGGGCCCTGTGATGTCTCGTGCTCATGTCGATTGTGGCATGTGGAAGAACCTAGGAATTTCCGATGGGATTTATCTAGCAAAATTGTCCCTTTCTCTTTCCCTGGCGCCAATGATTAGGCTGTGTGCTTGTCAAAAGCTAAAACATTCTTATTGATTTAAAGAGGTTAAAACTATTGGGGGGGAGGGGGGAGGGCAATAGGTTATAACTAATTTATATCTTTAGGTAAGTAATTATGAGTTTCGCTCATTGATTTCCTTAATAACAAGAGAGCATCATTTAAAATCATAAGCTGATATTTTGTGTTTAATAAACTTCTTTTCCTGCGGTCAATACTGTTTTTTTAGTCTCGATCAGATAGCGATTGCCAGTTAAAAGGAAGAATTCAACATGTGTCTGTTAACTTTTGAGTTTTTTAATCAACTAGCCTTTAACAAGCTGCAAGCCTCTAACCGTAAAAACAGGAAAGCATATACTCTTGTAACAATATCTCCTACAGAAAAACTGAGAAAGTGATATGAAAAAAATGAAGCATAAAAGAAAAAAGTTGCAGCAGCTCCCAACAGGTATTGTAAGGGCAGGTATGCGTGCGGGACTAGGCTAAGATGACTGCTGGCCTCCGGGCAAGAGGGGTGTCTAATTACCCCCCTCAGCTCTACACAAGAGCCACAGTAGCAGTAACGAATAGGCTTAGCCAATTAAAGCTCTGAAATACGCGCCGGTAAGATTACGGCTGGCACAGAACCAGAAAAAAAAATGACTAAAACACCAAGGCAATTACTGCAGTCTCAACTATGGTCGTGCACGAAATCATACTACAGCGAAACGGGAGGGGGAGGGGGGGGGGGAAGAATTACTCGGTAATGCGATTTTCTGGCACCATCACTTTAGAGTAAAAAAAGATTTGAAAGGTTGGGATTTGTTGCTAGAGTTTTGTTGTTTAATGTTGTGGTTTACAATTGTATAATCATGTCATACTCATAAAACGGGCTACCCAAAAGATGAAATAAATACGGATGCAACCCTATTTACGTTGGCTTTTGGGCTTAAATGTTAGACTGCCTGAGCGGGGAATTAAGCTCACGACCTTTGAAACGAAATGACGAGGTCCTACCGCTTAACCATACTAACTGATAGGCCAAACTATATGGCTAAGCGGTAAGACCTCGGGATTTGGTTTCAAAGGCCGTGGGTTCAATTCCTCGCTCAGGCAGACTTCTGGCAACGTGAATAGGTTTTCATACGTATTTATTTAACTTTTCTCGAGCCCATTTGGCTTTCCGTCCTGTTTAATACCAAAACGGTGCACACACACAAAAAAAACGCATTGTGCACCTTTCGGGCTATTTTCTGTGTTATACCATTAGAAGTTGCAATGTTTTAGTAATTGCAATCAGCCGAGTCGTTTGCTTCGCTCACTCACTCATTCGTGGTTGTGCCAGATGAAGTTGTTGCACCCTGAGACTCATAGCCGCCGCCGAAAAAAATTAATGGCGTACACCTCTGCCT
This sequence comes from Lithobius niger, assembly GCA_023313725.1. Lineage (NCBI taxonomy): Eukaryota > Metazoa > Arthropoda > Chilopoda > Lithobiomorpha > Lithobiidae > Lithobius > Lithobius niger. The sequence continues at coordinate 59,858 of JAHWFP010031565.1, forward strand.
GTCACATCTATGAGAAAAATTTTTAACCGAATATTTATGCGGTTTGAGCTGGAGTGCACGAAACAGTAAGCCTACCTTAATCTCACGATTGTTTTTTTAACTCGTATTTAAAAATAACAGTTTGCGTTATTGTGACAGTTAAACCCAAAAACGCCTGAAAGGTGCAACATGCATACAAAATTTCGTAATGGGCTGTATGCGACCCTTCATCTAGCGTAACTAAAATTAAAAAAAAATATTAAAATGTTTCCTGTGTGTTTCTACTCAATACGTTTTATATTTTTTTTTAAATTTTAGTTTCGCTTGATAAGGGTCGCATACTGACCCGAAACGTTGTGAAAGTTTAAGGCCTACATGTTTCACCTTTCTGGCTTTTCATTCATTTATTTAAACTTGGAGGCATTTCCACTGAAAAAACCTGAAAGTTTGAATCAAGACTTCGTTAGGCCTATATTAAGTCATACCAGACGAACCGCAAGTTACTAACCCTTTTTTAAAATCCATTTTGCGTTTCATAATTAATAACTTTTTCCCCACCTACATCTATAACTGCGTAATTACCTACTTTTACGACTTACAAACCAAATTATAATGTTTTTAAGCGCAGCTGCAGCCGGTACTGCGTAGGCAGGGGCAGCCGGCGCGAAGATGGCCACAATAAAATATGCACCATACATTTAAAACAAAGTTACATACTTGAACGGTTTCTTTGATGTCCGACATGCAAAACGCCATGAGTGACATCGTACTGGAGTTCATATTCAGTTAGAGGGCTTATGAAACTCGTGTATCACTGCGGGGAGATGTATATATATGATGGCCGCCATCTTTATGCATGAACCACTTTGTAGCGGCGCGAAGGACCATCTTCCCCCACGGCCCCGCTAAGCCTGACTTATGTGGTGATCCTCATGAGCGGTGCCACCACACCCCCGATCCCCCGTCGCCTGGCAACGACACCCAAGGACGGGGTGAGCTCGCTCGCTTATGAGATCTCTGTATACGAATTGGTTCTTAATAGTCAGACGACCTCCGTATATTGTAAGGTTTCACGAGGAAGTTCGGCAGATCGGGCCGCTGAGTTCGGAGCACCATGGGGCTTAGAGAATTTGGGAATGGAAGAGGATGATGCGTGCTATTGTGTGTTGTGGATGGAATTTTGAGAGTCACACATATATAGGATACTATTTTAGATTTTCCTGAGACGCATATACATTGGGGACTGCAGTTCGAGACGTTGTGCTGTTCCGGCCCAAACTTGAACTCGATGGCCGATTAAAGGGACATAAATCCTTCCGGCATGTATAGGGCGACCCGTTGAAACTGGCGTTTGCAACATTTACTAAGGTTTGAGTGTTAATGTCGCAAAATCATCTCGCACTCACGAAAGAAAAAAAACAAGAAAAGGAATGTGTTGGCAACATTTACATACGTTTGAACTAATGTCTCAAAACTGAGGCATACAGGAAAGCCAACGTAGATGCATGTACCTTTAAACGAATGGTTGATCGAATTCTGGGTTCACTAATGCTTACACTCAGGTGGGTCGTATTATAGGCCTAAACGGAATGGGCCTCTGCCGAGGCGATAGGACTTAATCATTGTCATTTGTGAATCTGCTTCTTTGAATGATTTTTGCACGAACCAAAATTTGTGATAGACTCGAACTTGCTCGCTCTAGTGGCGTAACTCCGTGTGCTACAAAACGCTATCACCTGTCCCTATGATTGATACGGACGGGTGGGGGTATTCGTAGTGCGACGCTAGAAGTTAAATTCTTGGACCATTTGTCAAGAATGTTTTCATTAATCAAGAAAGAAAGTTAAAGGTTCGAAGGCGATCAGATACCGCCCTAGTTCTAACCGTAAACGATACAAAGGGAGAGAATATACGACAGCTGGTCGCCCGGATGGTTTCATGCCTAAGAGAAAACTTCATTTACGTATTTGACTGGTTTGGTTATTAAGTGCCTTTGCTACAGGGATACTTGCAAATAAAATAAGCAAAAAGTAGGCCTAATTACATGAAAATATGGGCCTAACCATTTGGGCCCCCGCGCACACGGCAGCCAAGCCGCGTGACCAGGTCGCTGCGGCCAATGAGAATGTTTACGGTATATGTAACAGCGCGCACTTGTCCACGACGGCCAGACAGTCGCGGTGGCTACTGGGATCTCGAGCGGCGTGCAGGCGACCATACTTGCTCCGTGTTCATATTTCACCACGTGATAGAGAAATATCAACGAAAAACGGACGTGGCCACGCGGCACGTCGCCGTGTTTTTTGGCCGGGTCGACAACTGGTCGCACGACTTGGTCGCCCAGTGCGTGGGAGCCCTTAAGCGGCGCCATCCAATAAGGTGTAAGCGTACTACTGCTTTAGCCAATAATGTATGTATGGGTCATAAATAATTCAGATCATTAATGTATCCAATGTCCAACTATTGGCTGCACCATGGCTGTGCGTATAGCTGCACTCCAACTGCACTAGAGTTGTTCAATTCAGCACGAGATTACAAGACAGGACACCGCCATCGGTTCGTTTACTGCTACACGCGCGCTCTCTGCCACCAGTGACGAAACACTTCAAAAGTTGTACTGCCAGTGCCCTGCACTTGCTTGCACTGCAGCTGATCCCATCCACCGTTTTCGCTAGCACTTCTCTTGCTTGCTTGCAGTATTCATGGTAACGACGATACCTGGATTGGCTAAATCCGACATCGTTTGAGTAAATGGTTGCAGTCTTCCAATCCGTGACAATAAAATAAAGAAGTCCTCTGACGAAACAATTTTTCCAGTCGCTTCTGAGTTCGCATTATTGACTGTGTTTGATGCGAGCCGGCAGAGCTAAGACTGCTGCCATGTTGGAATTGCAGATGTTTTCCAGCTTCTCCCAACTTATAGCTACGATAATACAAAGGAAGGTCGGTGCTAAACGCGCCCTTGTATTTTCAATTTTACGAGTGTGATTTGTAACGATTTATTGCAGCAAATTGCGATTTCTAAAAAAATTATTTTTATTTTTTAATGACAGCGCTTCAGCTAAAAAGCGGTCATGTTTACAACGCAAAATGGTGGAATTATGTGTGTAAATACTAACACGCTTCTATAAATTCGTACGCATTTTATTAACGCATTTCTGAATAAAAATGGGATACGACAGTCAAATGTAATAAATTAAGATCGTAATTTGTGTAACTGGAATTTAATCATGGAAATTCGTGGAATTATGCGTTTCGATTTGAGAAGACTACGAAATCATTACCGTCGACAAGTACGGATTAAATTCTGGTCGGCGAAAGAAAAATGAACATGGGCCGTGTTCAAATTTCTGTCCTGCGATTGTTGAATAAAATAGCACCGTTAAGTTTATACGGTGTTATTGCGAGTTTCAACATTGTATAGGAACTGAATAATTTGCACAAATCGCTGGAAATTATATAAATTCGAATCGGCAAAATGTCACCAGCGAAAGTCAAGAGGAAAGAAAAAAAGGACAGGAAGTTTCGGCTTTAAACCAGGAACATCTTCAACCAAATAGAGATACAACATTTATCAAGTCAGCAATTGAAGATGAAGCCTAAACAAGGATGCGTCTTGACTCAACAACAAACTTCTTAAAAACACGTTCTATATATATGCAGGTCAACTTTTTCCTCAATCATTTTACTTTTTTCCCCCTTCTTTCTTTTAAATCCAAATAGTAATCTTGCCAGTCTGACAATAATGAGACAGCAATTAGGCCTAACAAAAGCATCGACTTTATATATACTGCTCCCTGAGGGGTTTCCGCTTCCGGTGCACCTTTTTTTTACCACCATTCTTTACCGTCTCGTATTTAATGTGTATGTCGCTATGGTTAGACACTTTCTCCATTAGGTTTCGTACGTGACAGGTTTTTGTGAGATATGAAACATAGATTTCAGCTGCTAAAAAAAATCGTTAATTTTGCATCGAGCAAATTATGTTTTATAATTGCAGTGGCGCGAATGCTAAACATGGAAATTGAACAAGTATATGACACTCATGTTGTGATAATTTGCTTAGTCGTTTTCCGTCAATAATTATGGGGAAATTAAGAGCGTCTGTGTTTGTTGCTGCAAGTGAAAACCACTCACATGTCTTGTCGTCGAGATTTAAATACCGCCGATAAGAAATCAAGAACTTTAAACTTTCCAGAAAGATAAATGTAGTGAACTACAGTAATCAATATCCGCCTTTGTAACAGAGTTGTTTGCAGTGTGACCATATGTAGCACTTTCGATGCTACGGTTGCATATTTTTACCAGAAATTGATCGTAACTTATCGAGGGTAGCATTTTTGAAAAGGTTGTATTTCTTAGTAGCATTTCATAAACATTTAACATATTTAATAGCATTATAATCATAATTAAAGGTAAAGAGGTCTACAATTTTTTTTTTAAACCCTATAGTATATTAACAAGTTTTATTAACATTCAATACACTAATTAATTAGTTATCACTATGGGTGCCTTTGAAAACTGACCTACGTAAGTCAGGTTGCGAAGACTAGCGTTTTGCCTGTACTAGAGTGGCTGCGCGTTCGCCCCAGAGTTCTTGAGTTCGCCCCAGAACGACACAGATAATCAATTGTATGTTTTTGGTAGCAGAGTGCCTTGTTGATATCCAAGATGGTTACAAAAACAATGGCGGCCGTCGACTAAAGCCGCACCTTCCAGGAAGACGTAGCCGCTCATAAATACCTGGAGGACTCAAGACAGGCTGCGGACACTATAATCGCGTAGATCATGCGAGATGTCGCGTTATAATCCCCTGATCTAGATTAATTTTAGACGACTGGCTGCTTGTATGGTATAGCATTCAAATTACGCTTCAAGCAGTAAACCACACAACCGAACAAACCTCGCCGAGTTTGGTTCCTGAGGGTAACTGAGGGAGAGGGGGCTAAACTAATCGACTATCGACCAATCAGAAACAAGTGTGTGGGGGGGGGGGGGCCATTTATTTTCATGAAATTACTGTGTTAAGTGGGCGAGTTTATGTTGCGTTCGGTCGTATATTTCTACAAATAAGCATCAGAAAAAATAGTGATTAAACCTTCAACGTATCTTAACAGCAAGTACGTATAATAAACTCTTGCTTTGTGTTCAAAATAATACCATAGATTAGAAAGTTAACTAGATATACCGCCTTCTTCTTCCCGTCCTACGCGGAGCTCTGGCGGTAGTTGCGGCTACTAATACATTTGCTAATGCTTTTGCCATCGAAGCAGCAGAAGGCAAAACCCAGGTATTAGTAGCCGCAACTGCCGCCAGAGCTCCGCGTAGGACGGGAAGAAGTGAGACGGTATATCTAGTTAACTTTCTGATCTATGATAATACTGTCTAGTTGATTGCTGTCACGTGAATGCGAATCGATACGACGACGAATCAATCGCTCTGGAGACGATTTTGGGTTAAAAACGCTGCCGATTCGTGACGTGTGGAAACAACAGAGCTACTTTTGCTTGATCCAACCGTGTTAATTTTCGAAGGCACCCCATATGTTGCATTTTCGATGCTACGGAAGACTATTTTCACCAGACAATTATTGTGTAGCATAAGGGTATCATTTTGTTTTTAAAGTTGCATTTCTTTAGCAGTATTTTCTAAACATTTGACATATTTAATCGCATCGTAATCATAATCACAGGTAAAGAGGTATAAAATTTTATTTAAAACCTATAAGAAATTTTTATTAACATCACCAATACGCAATTAATTGGTTATCACTACGTCATCGTTATTCCGTACAATAAGCGAAATAACTAGTACGCAATCAACGTCAAATGTGTTCGTACCCACAATAGGCACTACATAAAATCCAAATGCAAACCTATGTCCATTGCCTTTTGGACGTAAATGTCAGATTGTTTGAGCGGGAATTGAACCTTCGAGCCGATTTTGCTTTCCGTTCTGTTTAATACACCTAAACCATGCGCAATGGCTGTTTGCCGTGACGTCACCATGAATAGCCAATGACGAACGAGAACAACGGCTGTTTGGCCGTCTGATTGGACTAGCCCAGTTACGTGATATGCACGTCACAGCAAACAGCCATGGCGTGTGGTATACATCATTCCTACAATCCCTGAAAATACATGACGGCTGTGGCGCGCCGTAAAATTGTTTAGCATACCCTCAAACTCACCAGTACCCTTTTCCCCTTGCGTGTGATATTGGCCGATTTCAGTACTCTCTAACCCAGACTTATACAAAATTTTCAGTTTTTTCCTCATATTATTCTTTAGAGTTGTAGTATTCTTGGTTGCATTTTTGGTAAGTTATTTTTTTATTGCTCTCGGGAATTTTTGGGGAATTTTATTTTCTTTTTTTTAAAGTTGTTTTCTATTCACACTGGTAGTTTTATTTTTTTTCACGGGTAAAAAAATAGCTAGCTTGCAGTATGTACCTTATTCACCAACAGTAGTGTATGTTACATTATTTTATTTAATTGAAGAATGTAATAAAAAAAAGTATGTAAATAACAAGCCACCAATTTAGGGTAAATAAATAATGTGTCGAAAATCAAACGACTGTTGTCGAAAAGAAAGTTATAGCTAAGGCGATGTAAACAATGCAAGGAAGTGAGCAATATGAAAACGGAAGATGAAGATGAAAGAATTTGCATAGAGTTGTTTATGGAAGGCCAATATATCGGGTTACACGACCGGATAACGGCCGTTCGCTGACCAGTGGTCAATCGACGTTGGCCAATGAAAAGTGTAGAACGAAAGAACAAAAAAAATAGTACTGAAGGAAAACCGGTTGCTGCAAACAGACGAGAAAGAAAGTTAAAAGCAACAACAACAACAAAAAAAAAACAATATTCGCATGAAGGGTTACCATAATGGCACGATAAAACGATTAAGTCGATTTAAACGTGTACCGAAAGCCCACCAATAGTGCACCGGGGGAAGGGGGTGGGGTGTGGACGTGTACCTTCCCTCCCCCCCCCCACCAGAACCGAAGTTAAGAGTAAACTTTGTTAAAGTAGCGAAATTCGGATTTTAATTGAAAAATACACATTTAAAAACAAACTTTTTTTGAAAAGCGGCTTTTAAAAGGCGCTAAATGAGTCGTTTTAGTGGCACAAGGGGACTTAAGGAATTCATGGACCCCGTTTTAAATTAAAATATTTTGAGTGCTCGACGAGTGTGGGCCGATTCTTTCAAATCGAACAAATACGCCGTACTACGACAAAATGGCACCCCCAACCCCCATTCCCGGAGGCGTAAGGTTGGGCTGATACAGAGATTGTACCCAGGACCTTCGGCACTCAAGACAGTAGCCTAAAATGGATTAGGATACGCGGCGCATCAAAGAGATTTTCACGTCATTCTTTGAAAGTACAACATCTAATTTGTTAATAAAACTCCACCAATCATGTGAAGTTTTTTAAGAAATTAGAAAACCGAAATGAACGCGTTTGGGATAGTTCAACCGAAGTCAAAACAGCAAAGGAACACGAATAAGCCTTCCTGTAAGGTTTTAGTGTTTAGTCCACGTGAAACTTTACTGCCCTATCCAAATATTTTGTTTTACGGTCACAGATCATGTGCCTTTTTGTTTAGTGACCAACCACTCAAGCATTTATTTACTCTTTTTTAAAACGTCTTCCCGTGACATCTCAAGGAATTTCTGTTCCTAGCTCCGAGGTAGAGAGCTAATAACCAACTACGGTCACAAACTACCTCACCCTCTCAACTTGGGCTCTGGGTTTGACAGTCGTGGCATGACAATATATGGATCGAAAAGTAATAGCGCTTCGGCGAAGGCGCGTCCTGTTTTTCTCGCTGCACAATACTGTATACTTGGGAACGCCATAGGCCAGCTATTATATTTCCCGACAAGTATAGAGTCTCCACGCGCAAGTGGTCTCCCCATCCCTCCTTTCAACGTAAAAAGGCATCATTACGACCCACCCACCCTCTTCGGGATCGGACGTTCCTGGCGTCGCCGATTGCCCTCCCCCGCCCACTCGAACCTGCACGCGGCGACCCGGTGCCATTTGGACCCTGTCATTAGGAGTGGTCAGCGCTATCGGCCAAAGGAGCGCGCCGGGCCGGGAGAGAAACTATCGATGTACCGTCTAGAACTGCTGCACTAAAACAAACTTAGTTTTTTGTTTTTTTCGGTTTCTTTCGGTAGCAATGCTTAAGTTTTCACTTAACGTCCAAAGTATTGTTCGGTGCGAATAACTTGGCGAATGTTTTGGTGTGTTGATCTCACTCCTTTGAAGGGCCGAACCATTCGGAACTTGGTGGTCCCTTTCACCAATTTTGGTTTTTTGATATGATATCACTTGTTTTTTTTTTTTTAATGGTGTATTAAACTCAAGTCTGCTAGAGTTGACTCGCGTTAACTCGGCAAAAAGTATTAACCTCGGCGGCCTTTCCCCGGTCGAATGATATCACTACTTACAAAAGCCGACCCTTTTTGGAAACGTGGCGGCTTCTCTTAATACCAGTTTTAGTTTTGGGTAGACATCACAACTTTCATAGGACTGTTTCATAGGACATAGGATGTTCAAAAGGTCATATCGTGGTGTCTTCATCTCTACCTGTTTCTCTGGAGGAATTTTATGTCTCTAAATTATTCTGTAAGCTTTGGAACTCAGATGCAAGAAGTAAAAGTTATACTGTAACCTTCTGAACTCGAACGTAAAAAGTAAGTTATACTTATATTTTTTAAAACCTAAATATTTAGCATAGAGAAGCCTGCCGAAAACTACGACAAATACCGATCAAACAAGCAACGTGCACAGTAGCGACTGACGCCATCAAAAGCGAACTCGGAGTTTGGTGATTTGTTCCATCAGTATGAGTGCAGGAATTGTGAAAGGTGGGGGATAAATAAATACGGATGCTAACCTATTCACGATGCCTTTTGGATTTAAATGTCAGACTGCATGAGTGGGGGGGGGGGGGGGGCAAAGGAATATTTTTAATTCAAAACGGGGTCTGAACGCTTTTAATTCTCTACGATCACAGTGAATTACCGTGCAGATAAATCGTGAACGAGTTCCGAAACGTTTTGCTGCAGACAGAGGCATTTTGTCGCGGTGAAAATACCAACAGCTGAGTGACGCATAGTTGGCGTTCTTTGCCGGTGGTAATCAACGGTTTGATGGCAACTGAAAAACCCGCCCTACTCAATTTTTGCGACCACAAAAATGCCAAATGAAAGTGTTTTAAAGACAAACGGTTTCCGGCGTTGGAAGAATCTAGACGCACCTTGTCAAATCGATAATAAATATTTCTGGCGAAAGAAAGACGGACAATACGAAAAATTGCTATCTTCTCCTCCCAGCAGTAAAGCTGGTGGAATGTACATAACGCATTACGACACACTTGCCAGGCAAAAAGCTTGTCAATCCACAGTGAAGCTGGAATGTGTTAAATGTTATTGCACGGTTGCGGGTTGCGGTTGAGAGGAGTGAGTGTGTGTGTGGGGGGTGGGGGTTACTCCAGAACCATGCCATGTCGCCATAGATTGGAACGAGATTTCATGAAGGACAGAGCCCGAATTGCCTAACCAGTGACCATAACCCCCCCCCCCCCCCTCCACTTACGCACAGAAAATAAATAAGAAAAAGGAAATTTGTATTCATTAAAAATAAATAAGAAAAAGGAAATTTGTATTCATTAAAAATAACATGGATAGACAATACCTCTCGTTATAAAATTTCGTGAATTTTTTTTTTTTTACTTGTACGCTTGGCCGGGCCCAACGTCACTGATTCGGGGGAGAAGGTGGGGGGGAAAGGGAGCGTAATTTTCGCCCCTTTCCCAAAAAATTTCAGGACTTTTTTTTAGGGTTTTACCACCTTTATCTGTAGTTTCTTCCTCCTATTTATCGTTTGGTCCCAAATTTGGTGCCCCTGTCTCCCCCGCCCCCTCCGACCTCCATTTGACGTATTTGAGAGTTTCGACTTAGTCTTCTGATGAAGCACCACCTCCTGACGTAAGGAGTAAAGCCCTTTCCGAACAGAAGAAAGTTTCATGCGGAATGATGCGTTACTACGTGCCTAAAGGTCAACATAGGTGCAATGGTACTGTTCGTTTTGCGTTGAAGGACCAGTTTTGATGTCTTTGGTACACCATCCTGTGTCGCCGTGCAGCCGCGAGCACCCAGTCCGGTTAGGGCTGGAATGTGTGCCAAAGACGTCAAAATCGGTTGTTAAACGCAACACCAACCATACTGTTATAGCAATTTTGATCTTGTTGGCATGGAGTAACGGATCGTTTCGCGCGAAATCGTCTTTTGTCTGGTTGGGGCTTAACGTGTCTATTTTCTTGCGGTGCCGCATCGACTCAACAACGAGCAGTTTTTGAATTCGTCATGCCAATCGCTGCGTTTGTACCTTCTTATTAAAAGATTATTTTAGTTGTAGTCAGTTTAAGAATTTGTCTCGATGCGTATATTAAAAGCTTGTAAAGTATAACGACATTATAACAGAATTGCATTACGTTTTGTATAAATAATATTCTGGTTCAAATAATTTTAAGTATTAGCCCTAAGAAATTGTAGTGACGTGTATTATTGTTCACTGCTTAATCTCTCAATTTAATTTGTATTATCCAGAAGTGTCACTGATTACCATAAAGTCTGGGAGCACCAAAAAGTCCTTCAGATGTTTCATTAATGTTTTTTACGTTTAATTCCCGATCCAATTATTAGTATCGAGAGACGTTATTATAAATAACTGAGGCAATTATTAGCAAAAATATCCATGATTTGTTAATAATAAGTAATCATCGACGGCATTACGCGACCTACCCCTTCGATGGTCGGGCTTCACGATTCTGATGTTGTTTCATCAGCCCAAGCTCATCGAATGTGACTAACAACACATCTTCATTATTACATCCGTAAGCTCGCGAAGACTAATACCGACAGCAAGCTCTGATTGGCTGTTGTTTTCCTACGTCATTTGCTTCCGCCAATCAAAACGGACTTTTTTACGGGCCATCGTTGAATGGTTCGCCCCTGAGAAAGGAACATGAGCGCCATCTCCTACCATAATTGGAAACCACGAGGGAGCTACAAGACCAAGAGCTTGAATAGCTGCACTCCGCAGTGCAGCGAGAAGTGGAAAACCACAATGGAAAACGGAAAAATGGCCGACAACAACGTGACCCATCCAGCCTCCCACACGTAGTGAAGGATGTTGCCCACCGCTCTACCCATCAATGGGGAAGGAGTAGGTGGGGTGGACAGGGGCTTGACACACTATTCACCAAGGACGTGTGCCTCTTCAGACGGGTTACAATGTAGTCTTTGAAGAAAAGTACAAGCCGTGTCGTAGTACACAAGTAGGACGGTTTACCGTCGTGCGGGTTTGACAAAGAACACGGCCCTGGGAGTGTGTGTACGACTCGACCCCAGGGTGACCCACACTGACTCATCGGCCCTTGTAATGGTCCTTCGTACTGTCAGCGCCCGGGATGAAAGTTATTGACGGTCGCTATTTCTGTCAGCGTCCCGCTACGAATACAACCTAAAACCTTATGATGTACAAGGTAAGATGGCGCTCCCGCCCCCCCCCCCCCCCCCCCACCCACCACCTCTTCCCTTTTGTCCAACTCACCCACGGTCACGAATAAGAGATACGTAGTACACAAATACGTGCCTCGCTTATTGAGATATTCTCTATCGTCAAGACTTAAAAGTCCGTGAACCCCACCCGTCCAATCCAGATGTGATCGTACAGTTTGGTGGTGTAATTCTTGTTTTTGTTTTCTTTTTTTTTTTCGGGTTAATTTTTTTGCCCCTTCCTACTCAAATGATACAACGCGAGAAAGTCGCACGTTGAAGCGCAATTAATTAAAGCTTGAGACAATAATTTTAATGTCCCGACTTTAAATGCGGTGATTATATTTCAACCACGTAGTCCACGGCAGTTTTCTTTCTTCCTTCCAGGGCTAAACTTCCTCGGCGTCCACTCCACTCTTGTGGGGACCGAGTTTCTTTTATTCTTTTAATTTCGTTACTTTATCTTTTTTTCTTTTTTTTTTGTTCTTCCTTTTTTTTTTTCTTTGTGCTTACCTGTCACCTAAATTACACACCCGCCCGACACTCGGACGACCGCGGTACACTCAGCAGCCATGCAATGCACTTTGATCTAGTGTTAGGGCCCGTTTACGCAAGCGACTCGTCTTTGCACTCTCGCTGCTAGAATTTAATCGCGATGGCAAGTGTGTCGTTGCCATGGTAAGAACGCTACCTGGATCAGCTAAATCCGGCATCATTTGAGTAAATGCATGCTTTTGCAGTCTTACAATCCGTGACAATAAGATAAAAGAATTCCTCCTCACGAAACGATTTTCGCAGTTGCTTCTGAACTCACATATTGACTGTTTTCGTTACGAGCCGGCATAACTAAAACTGCCGCCATGTTGGAATTTCAGATGATTTCTAGCTTCTAGCTGCGACAATGTGGAGGCGAGTCGTTGCATGAATGCGTCCTTACGGTGCGTTTAAGCCTCGATATGCATTCTCCAGCTACAGCCAAAAGCAGAGTTGCATGCAACCTGGATCGTGGTTGAAGGCGTGCAGTCGTATCGGTCCCTGACATTAAGATGAAGAGACCGATTTTTTTCTTCCCGAAAACAACCCAATTTGTTCATTACTCGTGACTGACTTATTAGCTGTCTACCAAAAAGGAACATGAGCGCCATCTCGTACCATAATTGGAAACCACCAGGGAGAAGTGCAAGATCTACTGAGCTTGAATAGCTGCACTCCCCAGTGCAGCGAGACGTGGAAAACCACGAGGGCAAAATGGCTTACGACAACGAGTGTTCACGTACGACTATACGTCCTCCCACACGTAGTGAAGCATGTTGCCCACCAAGAGGGGAGGGAGTAGTAGGGGTGCGGAGATTACAGCGTAGATTATAAGGTTAACGAGATAGCACTTCTTACCTCTTCTTAGCGTACGCGGGCCCCAGGAGGCAATTGCGGCTACTACGTCTCTGCTAATGCTTTCCGTGCGAAGCAGCACGGTGGCAATGCGTTTGCAGAGGGATTAGTAGCCGCAGCTATCGCCAGGGGCCCGCGTACGCTAGGAAGACCTAAAAGATGCGATATCCAGTTCCGTAACTTTCCAATCTATGGTTATAGATTGTACGTGTCATCGAGTATTGTGGGCGAAATGCTGATTCCGTGGTATGAAACCTTATTCACGTATAACAACAAATTTCACTTGATTAAAATTGGTGTTTTAGTACCGTTACCTAAAATTGTCGAAAGTCACCACTGCCAACAAATATCGTTGTAGCAATTGATGCCGCAGCCGCAAGACTTACTTATCTAGCTACTTAGGCCTCTAAAAATTAATTAAGTGGTTCTAAGGAGTGTTGTAAAAAAGTATGCGACCGGGCGGTGTTTTTTTTTTTACGTTTTATTTAGGGATGCACCGAATACAAAATTTGCCGAATACCTAATACCGAATATACAACCGAATATTTAAGTCGCCGAATACTGAATACCGAATATATAACCGAATACTCAACTTGCCGAATACCGAATATACAACCGAATAGTTAAACTGCCGAATACCAAATACCGAATATACAACAAATAGTTAAACTGCCGAATACCGAATTATTCGGTTCTGTGCCGAGTAATGGCCGAATACTTGACCGAATACCTGTAATTTAAACATATTTGATCATTTTTTCCTTCTTTTAGAAATGTCAGAAGACAATTCCTCACAAACCAAAAACTAAATGCTTAGCTAAACGTTCTTACATTCACACAATTACATAAATTTATACTAAAAAATATTCGGCCGAATAGTGTTAAGATTTGTTGGTATTACTATTCGGCCAAAATATTACTATTCGGCCAAAACCAGTATTCGGCCGAATACCGAATAGCACTATTCGGCCAAAACCAGTATTCGTCCGAATACCGAATAGCACTATTCGGCCAAAATCAGTATTCGGCCGAA
>JAHWFP010031565.1:86755-101685 GCA_023313725.1 Lithobius niger
GACCACTTAGCTGAATTCTTAAACCCATTTTTACCCCTCCCAACCAAAATTCCTAGGTGCCACGGCTGAATTTCTACTTGTTAGCCTGAAGAGATTTTAAGTAGGTTTCTTTTTGGGTAGGTATCGTAAGTGCTTTATTTCTACAGCAGGGTGCGCAACCTGGGCGGAGTCCAAAATGCACATCATTCAGAGCAACTTGTTCGGTCCATTCTGTTCTTGCTTGGGGCTGATGGTCTTTGGCAATGCCATACTCCTTCTAGATCATCAGACGTCACGTCCAGCCATTAGCAGAAGCGACCGGAAGCGACCTCCCCGCCCGCCGCGGTGTCTGCGCAATGACAGCTTCCGCTTAAACGGACAGCATCGAAGATGGTGAGGAGGCGGAGAAGGACAAGTGGGAACAAATGACGTCAAACTATTTAGAGTTGCTCAAATCCTGATTCAAATTTTTAGGCGCATAAGAAAAGAATAATTACGACTTAATGTAGAATTATAACAAAATTTGGGTAATTTAGAAAGGTTTAGAACAGGTTATATTTGGTTGTTTTGTTCGGAAGTAGGCGTTTTAAGCGTGACTTCTGCGTTTGAGTAACGCTAACTAGGAAAAACCAAGTTGCAGTCACTCAGAAGGGTTAATGGACGACCTGAATCAAGGATGATCAGACGAAATGGACAGTCGCACAATAATAACAGCTTTTAAGGCCTATTGTACAAGTGGGGAGACGTCTAGCGTCGTTAATTGAAAGCACAGCTACATTTGTAGTAGGCCTAAAGCCTAAAAGCCATTACCTAGTCCAGTAACTATTACCACCGAAGGGGGAAAAACTAGAATGAATAGTCCGTGAAGGCATTCAAAAAAAAAAAATAAAAATAACCCACCATTCATTTGGTGAACATTAAAATGTCGCGCACAATGTGGTAGCTTAACGAGCATTCAACACGGCAGTTAAACGAACGATTTACGCTGACCCACAAATTGAAAGTAAAAAGTGTCAATTGGTTGAACGAATTAACAACAACGGTTGTCTGGTTACCTTGCTTAGTCGTCTTAAACATTTCCGGTTAGAAGGTGGTTTCATACGAGGTGGTTTAAATCGAGTCCTTGTTTTTTTTCTCTTTTTTTTTTGGTATACGCGATGTAAGCTTAACTGATCAAACGATATTCTTTTACGTATTACATTAATAGGTGCTTTAAACATTTAAAAATGTTAAACAATAGTTGCATAATGTTTTTTTTTTAATAAGAAAAAAGAAATCGAAGCTTCTATTTTTTTTTTGTAGTATATCGACACTAGATGGCACTGCAAGAAACTGTTTAAACCTAGTTAATCTGCGCGCGTATGCCAAACGAAGATTATAATTAAACAAAACTGTAGTCCCCAAACGCTACGACGGCAATTATTTTTTTGCTTATGTTTTTAATTAGCTTCTCCTAAACGACAAAATTCGATCCCAAAAAGTAAAACTACACCATTTTAAAAATCGTTTTTAAACTACCGTTGTCGTCTGGGAGCCGTTTGGCAACGCCATCTAGTAGCGAGTCATGGTACCAACAATGGATCTTTCGAATTCTTTAGATTGTAAAAATGCTGCATCAAGATAAAGACTGTTTTTTTAAATCTTTAGAACTGTTAAATATTAAATGATTGTTTATCGCTATTTTCCTTTTAGTCGTCTGGATGTCTTCTAAATCTTTCTAAATCTTCTAAATTAGGGCCGTGTCAGTATGCCTGAGCGGTAGTGCTTTGGCCGCTGGTATCAGAGGTCGCGGGTTCAATTCCGGCTCAGTAAGTCTGACATTTCAAGTCCAAAAGGCAACGGATATAGATTTTCGTCTGTATTTATTTTCTAAATCTGTCGTATTTATGCTTGGACTTACTCTAGTAATCGTAAGTAAGTATTTTCAAATAGATATTTTCGTACAGTTCGTGTGTGTGTTGAAAACGAAACCGAACCTGAACTCCAGTCCAAATAAATCCACCGTCGTTGCTTTTTCCTTTGTCGCCAGTGGTGCTGGTGTACGAATTAGCATGGCGATTACTACGGACAAGATAGAACATACAGGTAGTGCCACTCTTTCTCTGACAGCAGTATACTATATTCGGATGAAACTAGTACCTGCTTGCAACGATTTACCACCAGAGGGTGCTGTTGTCAAGTAACAGGAAGCACAAAGCATCATGGAGAGCAAAACTATTTAGCGTCACTAAAACAAATTGATGACGATAAGAATACAAAATTCATCGCTTAAAATAAATCGTAAGTCAGATTAGGACATTAAAATAATTTAAGAAAAATCAGAACTGGCTGATCTAGTTTTATTCTTTTAAATTCAACATTCAATTTTAAATCGGGTTGTCGTTTCGAGTGGAGCTAAGTATAACGCAAGGTTTTGTGTTCTGAGAAGCGTGCTGAGCGGCCGTTCAGGCTGAAGCTACTTCCGTGGTTCACATTTATTGTAACGAACCTGTACGGTTTGGATCGAACACAGAATAAGTTCTTCAACTTCAGATGGTGCCCACGCACCAGTATTGTCGCTACTACCATGGTTACCATGGTAACAATACCGCCATTTTTTATTTCAATTTCGCCTCCAACAAGCACATGACAACTCCTAGCTGACAGGTGCTGCCATCTGGTGCCGTTGATGAAAGCAGGTATTATTTTATAACATGTTTTCAGAAAAGTGTCATTATATCTACTGAACTATCCTGAATACGGAGGTCTCGGTTTCATATAGACTGAAAATATTAGCAGCCCTGAAACCCACGTAGCTTCCACTTTAAATCCTAATCTGACAATCAGTTTGAAAGAAACCCTCTTTCTAACAAACCCAAACACACCGAGCGTCAGTGGCGTACGCAGGAATTTTTTTTGGGAGGGGCACAGTGCTTGAAGGGGCGCTTTGTGGCACTAAATATTGTTAATAACCAGCCAGGTGGTGCGGGAGCTCTGAAAATTCGCATATTTTTAGAGCATTTTTCGGTCCATTTTCAGTAACTTTTTTTTGGGGGGCGGGGGCCACAGTGGAACAACTTTTTAACATCTTCAGCAGCATGTTTTTTTTTAGAATTCTGAGATTATAAATGTTGGGGCTGCATGGCAATTTGAAATACTTATGTCGAAGTCATGTAAATAATCCACCTCCGATCGTTTGTCCTTTCGGTAATCAATAACGAGGTTTGAAACCGCCATCCATTTCTGTGGGCGGGACTTCACCTAATCCGATCGTTATGGCTAACCAGACGGTGAGACGAAAATCAAACAAGTAGCTTGGCTGCACAGTGACACGGAACCTGGGTCAGTTTTTCCGGCCAATCGACGATGATTTCAATTTATCGTTGCTTTGTTACGATGTTTAGGGGAAGGACCGTTTTTGCTTGTGTGCAGATTGGCCACAGACGCTTGCGTTCGGCGGACACGCTCGAGCGGCAGCGCGTGAAATGGGCCAACAAGACCCCCATCACTCTGTTGGTCTGTCTCTCTCTCCATCCGGGGATTCTCCGACAAGAAATAATTACCACCTTTGCGCTTGGAGTTCACTTTGCAGCTAATTTTCTTTTAAAAACGTACAAAGACTCTTTAAAAGTGAAATGAATATTGCTATACCACGCGCCATGGCTGGTTGCTGTGACGTGCATATCACGTGACTGGGCTAGTCCAATCAGACAGCCAAACAGCCGTTGTTCTTGTTCGTCATTGGCTAACTCATGGTGACGTCACGGCAAACAGCCATTGCGCATGGTATAGCTGCACAAGAACGCAAGATGACCACGAATGAATAATCTAGAAAGTTTTCCACCCACAAATTACAGTATGGCATCTCGCTAAAACTGATGTTTTATTTTAAACCTTTCTGTCCTACGTGTTTTAATCACGGAATGGATCGCATGTTTTATTTTAAACGCATTTTCACGACTACAACATGTTTTGAAATGTTTCTTCTCACCCCATGCTATCCAGTTGAAGCAGCTGTTAGTGGAACGTGTAGTGATTATTTCATCCAATATTTAACAATAAACATAGTCAGATTATTACTAATTTCACTGCTAGGAAAATGTGTAATCTCATAAGGTTAAAGGGACCCATCAAGTTTTTGCCGTACAAACTATGAAGCCAAAATGGCTGCCCCCAAGTTTGTGGTCCGAACCGTGATCACTCATGCTTAACTGACAATCACCGGGATGTGATCAGGGTTGGGACGAAAATGTGGTGGTAGCCATCTTGGCTCTGATATCACTGCTTTCTATGGCGAAAACTTGATGGGTCCTTTTATCTTTATGGGCGTGGGGTCTTTGTATGATATCACCCCTTTTTGTTGTTTTATAGTTTTGCTTTAGTGTAAGTATTGATTGCGAGCTCCTTGTGAAACTATAATTGTAAGTCGTTTCTTTTTTTGCTTTACTTAATTTTTTGATTTTTTTGTCTTAAACTGTATGATTTTACTCGTTCTGTTTAAAGTGCTGTGCAATTTTTATTTTCTTATTTTGTATTTGAAATTTTTGGTATTTTCTTTATTGTTTTTCCGGGCTCCAAAAGACTTCATGTCTTCTTTTGTATCCACTCTTTATTTGAAAATTGAAAATAAAGCCCATTTCATTTCATTTGAAAATCGTCATTTTGGCATAATTAACGGTCGCAGATTAATTATATTTCCAGTAAAGTGGCCCATGTATTAAATTTAATTGTAAAACAGAAACACCTGAGCATGATAAGTTAGTTTAGTTCAGTTTCGACCTATTCAGATTTTCAACTCACCGTCAGTACCTAAATGAAGCTCTTATAATGGAAACCAACTCATCCTGACGAAGTTGCTGCTAGTGATATGATTAATATTTATTTTGTGTGACCTTCAGCTGTAATTAGACGGCCTCGGGATTACGGAATGGTTGAAATTGTTTCAAGTGAATCTTCTTCGTTTTCTTCGTTATTATTTGTTTCGTCTGTCTCGAGCTGAGCCACAAACTACACGACGTTAGCTTACGTCATTATGCTCATTCCAGACTTTGTTAATATCTTTGAAAAAATTTTTTCGCACAAACACGACGAATACAAAATCCACGAATCGTCACATAATAGCCGGAGGTATCACTCAAAGCGCTACGCTCCATTGCGCATTTTGGGTCAATTTTGTCAAGCCAAATTACACTGAAAAGTTGAGTGGTGGTGGGGGAAAAACACCACATTTCCATTCTCGCAGCCTACGGGGGTCAGTTCACAAAATAGGCCTGGACGTGGCAAATGGTCTTGGTGGTCAGCTCCACATCTCCCCCTCCGCCCCATTCCAATGACGGCGCCGCTTTCGGTTGCTATGGAAACCGGCCGAAGCCCACCAATTTTCGTTTTCAATCGTTGTACCGCCGCAATAAATACCCTCGCTGAGCTCGACCTCATTACAGCGAATAAACAACTAGCATCGAATCCCATTAAAGTACGACTTAGCGATTGATTTGTACAATAAGTATATCGGCACATAGTCAACTTATTTTACGTAAAAAAAAAATTTTAATAAAGTTCTACAGCCCACAAAGAAAGAAAAATATTTCCGAAATCGTAGTAACGGGGGTACTTTCCGGAAGAGCGACCCTGTGATTTGCGCGTGGCAGACCAGTTCGCAAGTGGCCACGTGCACAAAACTTGACCCCTCGCGCCTCAGCACGCGCCCCTGCTTTTAAATGACCCCCCAATTTCCCCCCTCCCCATCCCCACATCTTGAAATGACTCAACAATTGCTTCAAAAACCATTCACTAACGTACAACCCCAAGGCTACACTACATACACGTTTTGAGCACTTACTAGAAAATACCACAGCTTGGAGTTCGCTTAAAGGCACGTAAAACCATGGTGTTTTCGGGTGTGATTTTGGGGTTTTGGGGGAAAAGAGGGGGTTGGGGAGGGATGAATAATGAGGGTGAAGGTACGAGCTAACAAAAAAAAATAGGTGTTTTGTTTTGGAATGTAGTTGGTTGAATCCGTTTGGGACCGAAGTTGAAACTTTACACAGTTCAGAGTAACTTATACCGGTGAATGCCAGAGTTTTAAAGTGTATGACCGACTCGCCTAATCCCGTTTCGCCAAATTATAATCAGTGATTTAATTAATAAAAATACCACTCGCCGAATAATTTGTTGTTCAAAATCACGTGCCTCGCTCGCTTCGGCTAAACAATGAAGCTAGAAACCGAAACTAATCGTAAATTACTTCCAATTAGAAATGCATCTTTAACTTCTCCAATGTCAGATTTATCAAGAATGTTGTTATTCGGTGAAACGGGCTCCGGCAAATGGGAATTTCCTTTCGCCGAATTTTAATCAGAGCTTTATTTTCGGTGAAAAGGGAAAAATATTCGGCGAAAAGGGAATTAGCGAAACGGGTGTACACCTAAAATAAACTCCGCTCCTTGTAATCACAGTTATGTCGCTTTTTCAATCACTGTACGCCTAAAGCGTAAATCATTAACAAAACCGTAATGGAGAGGGTGCTATCTACCTATACTCCACCTACGTACTTATTAAAACCGTACTATGTGCGTGTGTTAGTAGTACCTGTACTTCTGTCTGTGCTTTCAGCTCACTCTCCTGTTCAATTTTTTAATTTTTTTTTTAACTTAAAATTTTCCTTTTTAAAAACTGTTGTCGAATTGTTGTTTTGACTTAGGCAGTTTTGCCTGCATTCGGCTGTCTATTATGCAATTTTAAGTGTATTGTATTTTTTCCCCCTGATGATGAGCTGGAATCAGCTCGAGACGTCCGGTTGTGTTGGCATTCTGCACTTCGGGCTTCTCTTTTTCAACATGTACCTCTACTCCTCTCGAACTAAGGCACCTACAAAGATGATAGTAACGCCACATGAAAGATAATTAAATTACGCTTCGGATAGGCCTATTTTCATTGCTGTAATTTTTTTTTTACCCTCAACTACGCGAAAAACTGCTGTACAAACTGGCTCACGATATCAAACCTCGATCAAACATTTACTTTTTGCCCAAACTAATGAGAAAGAAATTTTTTTTTAAATTAAAAAACATAAAAGGACGACATATTTTGCATCATGATTCAGTGGCAACAAAACAGCAATAGATCTCAAAATTGGTTGGATTCACTTGCACGGTTGGACCAAGGAAAAAATATAAGATCTGGCAATATTAAAAGGTTGTCAAACAGTCGCTTTAAAGCAAGGTGCGCAGATTGAACGAGCAAAGCGAGAAACGTGGACCTTTTCAACCCGTTTTTAATTTTGCTCCCGCTTTCTTTCCTCTGGCGTTACTGTCACCTTAATGGGGGAGGGGGTGGGGAGCTTTTTTTCCGGAGCGAGTGTGTATAGACGCGCAAACTTGAACAAATCGTGGTTGAATGATGTCGATGACATGCTGAGGATTGTGATGAACGTGCTCTAAACAATAACTAAACCACGCGCAATGGCTGTTTGCCGTGACGTCACCATGAGTTAGCCAATGACGAACGAGAACAACGGCTGGTTGGCCGTCTGATTGGACTAGCCCAGTCACGTGATATGCATGTCACAGCAAACAGCCATGGCGCGTGGTATAACTGCAATTGTGTCAGGACGAATTCTTTATCGTATTTTCACGGATTATAAGACTGCAAGTATTTTCTCAAACAATGTCGGATTTAGCCAATCCAGCTAGCGTTGTTGCCATGGTAGCGACACTTTTGCCATCGCGATTAAATTCTAGCTGCGAAAATGTATAAACGCGTGCCCTTGTGAGAGTCCGAATGCAGCGATAGCCAGCACAAAAGGTCCGTTGTCGTCTTGCCGCTTTAGCTCACCTCGCTACCCCGCCCCGAGAGCACCTCGACGCGGCAGGAAACCGGCCTCTCCCACCCCGCATCACTCGCTCTGATCCTTGAGGCGGTCCGGACCAACTCACTAGTAGGTTCGAAAAAAGGGACACTGTTAGATTCGCTAGGTAGGAAATGCGGGTTAAATGGTTAAATAAACAAATAAGTAAAATAAATTGCAATGCAGTTACTATTTGGGTAGTAAGGTTTATCCACCCAAAACCAAAACTGGTGTAAAAAGCCGCCAAGTTTCCAAAAAGGATCGGCCTTTGAAGGTAGTGATATCATTTCACCAGGGAAAGGTCGCCAAGGTTAATCCTATTAGCCAAGTTAATGATACATACTAATAGTTTGAAAGTTAAATGAAAACTAGAAGATTGCTACTATAGCGGCAGCAATCTTAAAGTTTTCGTTTAACGTCCAAAGTATTATTCGGTGCGATTAACTTGGCTAATACGATTGACCTTGGCGGCCTTTCCTTGGTGGAATGATATTACTACCTTCTAAGGCCGATCCTTTTAGGAGACTTGGCGGCTTTTTACACCAGTTTTGGTTTTGGGTGGATATCACAACTTTCATACGACTGTGAACGTACAAAGGTTACACCGTTTTATCTTCATCTGTGTAGCAATCATTTATAATTTCTTGCCCACTGATATGATGGCATCGTTTATGATACATTTGTTATTTGATCAAAACCGCAACCTAGCAAATACGTTCAATAATGTGAGTTAACTTTTCGAAATTCAATTTTCTTGTATCATGTCAAAAATTGTTGCTCCTCCCCGTTTCTTTCGTCACAAAGTTTGATTGTGCTTTTCGTGTTTTCTATGGATTGTTCATGTTTTTTTCCTCTTATCTTTGTCATTTTTTCTTAATGTTTTTTATAGTTATGTTCATTCTTTAAATGATTTCTAACAAGTAATCCTAATTTTTGAATACTGGAATTTTTTCTCGAGTGCTTTTTTTTTCAACTACTCTTGTGGTGGCTCGGTTTGTAACTTCCATGACTGACTTTGTGTTTTGCATTGAAATAAACTAAAACAACTTAACTATTACTCCCATAACGGATTTTTACAAGTTTATTTTGGACTTTTTGTAACCTACGAATGTCGTTCTTTTTTGCCCATCCGCATATTCAATACTATCCAAAATGGAGGATTTTATCCAGGAATCATAATTATATTATTTATCTTATTTTGAAAATTCAGAAGTCTTTTCACAAATTACAACAACAACAAAATACTTAAATATACAAATGAGGCTTGCGCTGTTTGTGCAAAATTTAAAAGGAATCGGATATCTGGGTTCGTAAGTTATCATGCTTACAGACATGATGAAAGACACAGACACCAACGCTAGATAAGAAGCACCTTTGCTTTGCTTCCCACCGTTCCGGGTCTCTAAAAGCAGGGTAAATAAAAATCGTGCTTTTTTCCACACACACACAAAAAAAAAAGTCACTTTTTTAGATAAATCGGATTTTTTTTATTTAGTCAAATTTGTTAAAATTAAATCAGTATTTTTTTAACACATATTTTTCTGTGGTCATTCATGGATATATATAATTTAGGTGCAAGTTTACAGAGATAATGCCGAGAAAATAAATTTATACTTTTTGCGAAATTTTGATTTTACATTGCGAACCCTATAGTCCGTTTTAATAAAAATTACGATGATTCAAATAAATACACAGTAGGCCATAACATACGGATAAAAATAATTGCTTCAACTTTGTGTTGATGATTGATTAGTCTTCAATCAAGTCATTGCCATATGACTGCTGTGATTTTTTTTTGTGTGAACGTATCCAAACAACATGCTGAAAACAACTTTTCCAAAAATACAAAAAAAAAAAAAAAGCCGTCCACAAGCAGCTGCTCGGCGACACTGATCATAAGAAAAAACAAAACTTAAATCGGATTGGTATTGGTGTAAATAATTTAAATGAATAGTTAATGGAAGGGTAAAAATTACGGATTTAAATCTGGATTAATATTAATAAAAATAATTTGATTAAATCAACAGTGGTTCCAATCATGATTTTAATCAAAGTGATTAATATTAATAAAAATCATCGCTGATTTAAAGCAAAACTGAGAGGATCAAAACCTTCTGTCGGAATTATCTACCGTTTTTTTTCCGTGTACAGCCTGCTTCCACCGAACTGCACATTCCACATAGCTACAACGTCGCCAGTTACGTCATAAGACATGCGTGCAAATACTTCACATGACCCTAACCACCCAAGAACTAGAATTACGATCATTGTATTTAAGAAACCCATAATTCACAACGATCCATATACTTATTGGTCCATTGGGTTTTTCAACCTCAAGAACGTCTCTACCATTAGGCAAGGTTTTGTGCCACGATGATGGCCGCTTTTCCGGGAAGCAGAGACGTTCTTTTGCGTGTTCTTCTAGGTGTTAGACTTTTATGTCTCTGGATGTGCGCAATGGATGTTGAGGTAAAACTCAAAGCCAAAGGCGTCAATCGGCGTCACTCAGACGAAAGACGGTCGCGTTCGGCATTCAAGTTCTTAGAACCCTCGTCTGATGGATGTTGGGTTGTCAATGGGTAAGCCGTAACGTATAATAAGGGCTGTGGCCAGAATGGCTGGACGGTCAAAAACAACAAAGACCACAGCGCTGCCACTAGATGTGGCCGCTAGCAAAGGGAGAAACGGCAGGACAGGTGCCGGGAAGCGTTCTGGCCGAGGGACATCTCTCTGCACGCTCCCGCTGCGTTTCGAAGACACTTAGGGGCGTGGCAGGTGCACTTTGGCTGCCATTTTGAAAGGGTTTGCCGTTGATTTGCGCTGTGGTGTGTTCTGTGTCGCCACGGGAAATGGCGACGTGCATGAAGGTGTACGTTAACCTGAGACGTTTGTTATGCCCGTGGCAAAACTGGCAACCGATCCCTCGCTATACATGAAACTGTCAAGAGGGTTGTAATTTTCATTTATTAACGCAAGTTTTCATTTTCAGTTTGACTCTGTGGAATACTTGAAGATAAATAACGTTCCATTCATTGAGGCCTGCACATTTAGTGTGGACCAATCAGTAGGCGTAAGATCAAATTATGATATCAAAACTTTGTATGTAAATTCGTGGCTGAAGGGGCTTTTTGCATATGGTGTATTACCGCATCTATGCGTATACAACGCCTACCCGAGCGTCCATTCAACCGCACTAGCGACATACGATTCGATTCACGCGTGGTTGAGTTGAGACGAGCCATACGCCATACACTTCCATCATTTTCGATGAAATGACAGATAGTTGAATAGCCAAACAAAAGCTGCGAATCAACTACCCCCTACCCTCTCCCCGAATATTCAAGAATAGAAGGGCGGCGAATACTCGGTTCCACTTACGTCGGGAGATAACCTATAGCAGTTAAAAGCCATGTTTAACCCGAAATTTTAGACAAGGGCATCTCAACTAAGTTTTAAGTTTTAAGGTTCTGCTCTCAGATTTATAATGCAATTCCAAGCTGCCTATCCCACCCACTCTCAATTACAATTCTGGTTACAAAACCGAATTTTGTAAATGATTATGTTCAAGTAACAACGTAACCATTCTTTCCCTATCTTTCAACAGCTAGGTTCTTCAATCCGCCATCTGCACGTTCACAGCATTTTAATTAATTTTCCTAGAAACCATGCTCATTATTCAATTACCATATTACAAACAACCACACCATGCATGTTCATACCTTGTTCAACCCAAAGATGGACAGGAAAGACTTCACACATGCAATATCTGGGTATTACATTTTAAAACGTATTAATACGTCATCGTTTAATAAACATTTGTTCGAGTGGATACTTGATCATATCCCTGCTTGGTTAGCAAACGTGTTCATCATGAGTGTTCTTCATCGAGCTTTCCAATTTTGTTAATCATGTTAAAAACTACTATATTGTATTAGCTGGTGCCGGCAACCCGTTTGTCGTCGCATTAGCGTTCGTTTCTGTTGCGACCCAGAATCTGATTACCCCAAGTTTTCCATCAACAGTGCATGTTCTAATATTTCGTTTGTTACTTATTGTTACTACAGCATTACCCTTAACATTACCCTTCACATTCTGTCAAAAATGCTTGTCGTGAGATTTCGTGTACTCATCGTTACTAATAATCGGCATTACCCTTCGCACTGCCGGCTATTCGCTCTTTTTCACTGCTACCGTGCAAAGAATGAACACGCTCGCTCCTTTTTCATTACTACCTTGCAAAGAATGAACATGCTCTTCTTTTGCACTGCTACCGTGCAAAGAATTAACATGCTTGCCCTATCGCATTGATATGATGCGTTTAGATTGGCTGCCGCAATGACTGTGTTCTCTGTCTACCGACACTCACGTATTCCCCAATTCTTACACAAAATTTGATTATGGTATTCTAGTTTTCTTTTTATTGTTCTTATTTTTTATCTCTCTCTTGTTTGTAATTTTATTTTAATGTTTTTCACAGTTTATGTATTTTTTAGTGATTCCTCCCATATAATTCTGTATGTCTATGGACCCTTATTAATTTTGTTAACAACGGTGCTCATTTTTCTACTCGTCTGGTGATGGATTACCATACTATACCACGCGCCATGGCTGTTTGTTGTGACGTGCATATCACGTGACTGGGCTAGTCCAATCAGACGGCCAAACAGCCGTTGTTCTCGTTCGTCATTGGCTAACTCATGGTGACGTCACGGCGAACAGCCATTGCGCATGGTATAGGAATGAATCGTATTTTTATGTCGCATAGCCGAAAGTTGCTAAGGAAAGACTCCACAAATGCAGTAACTGTCCGGGTAGTAATTTTTTTAATTCATTGCCTACCGAAATTAAACTTATTATTGGGCTGAGATCGTTCAACAAACAATTGTTTAAGTGGTTATTAGATCAAAACCCTAGGAGCTTAGCAATGCTGTTTAGCATTATGAGTTAATACTGAAAACTTTTGTAGTAGGCCTACTCATACACTTTTTTTCGTATTATTTTTGTTCTAATCATGCTTTGTTTGATTTAAAAAAACCTGTTTTCCACATTAATGACTGTTTTTATCCCTATTTTTTAAGAAAATGCTTTGTTTGTTTTTTGTGCGAATCTTAGCCACACGTGGGCATCTGCTCTTATGGTGGCAGGTTCGTCTTTTGCCAATTATTTCGTTGTAAACAGTGCTGAAATAAACTCAACTCAGCTCAGATCAAATGTTTTTCCACCACGCTTACCTCATCCACACGTGGGCATCTATTGTTGGGGTGCGTGGGTTCGTCACTTTTGTGAAAATCTCAAAGTATATAGGTTTGAAACATTTTGAAAGATTGCCTCAAATAAAAATATTAACATGTATAAAAGCCTTCTGGTAGAGGCTAACTGTCGCAAACAGTGAAGAGAAAGCTAACAACCGGCGCGTCATCGATAAAAAGCAAGCGAATCCACACGGTCATCGAATCGGGCGCCGCTTTTTGTGTGTCACTCTAATCCACTCTAGTTTGTGGCGGGCCAGTGAGCACGTGAAATGAGCGTGAGTGATTTACCGAGAGTGAGTGGGCAGACGGTCGGTCGGTCGGTCCGTCGGTGGGTCGGTCGTCCATGCGGGCCCGCAAAATTCTTCCCCTTAATGAGGGACCAGGAGCAAAAAGAAGGCAGGTGAACGACAAGAATCATGGCGACCATTGCGTCCTTTTTAACAACCTGCCCATACAAACGATGACCGGTGACAAGTCGTTCGGAAGACAGCTGCAATATTGGCCCTTTGCAATTTCGCTCGAAGATATATGAATGGGACGAGCTCTAACGATTTGGAATTTCGGTTTTTTGTATGGTCATTTATCCACGGTGTTCCAATAAATGCGGCTGTAGGTTGTTCGTGGGTCATTAGTGTGGTACTGGAGGTTGGTTTTTTTTTTTTTTTTGTGGATTTGATGGGCAAATTCGAAGAAGACACAGACAACAACACCCACGCATCACACAAAAGAAATAAAATAAAATTGGTCCAGACCGAAATGATGCACGGCGGCTCGTCCCTGATTCGGCTAAATCAGTCACGTGATGAAGACGTCACGACACATAGCCGCTATGCGTCGTACAGGCCATTACTCGCAGTAAGCGATGAATACCCGTAACAAATGTTAAAACTCCCAAATCTTTGGTGAAGCTGACAATAACATTTTTCAAGGGAGAAAACGTAAAATCTGATTGGCCTAACTCACTCACGTGACGAACCCATCACGACGCAGGACTATTACGCATCGTACAGATCCTTACCCACGCACAAAACAAAGGATTCCTGTAAAAAAAAACGTAAAACTCCAAATTTTCGGTGAAGCTCGTAACCACGTTTTCAAGGGGACATCTAAAATTCGTAGCTTAAAAATACAGCTACCATATTAAAACACTTTAAAACTACTGCTATAGTGGCGTAGCCTAGTAGTTCAAACTGTCGGCGCTTACGTAGCTTGAGCAGGTTGATCAGGGAAACTTGCATTGCAATATACATGAAATGGTTACTGCAATTTGTCACACGTAGCGTATTACAACGCAGTTTTTCCTGATTAATCAGATTAAGCCGTATAGCTACGTTTTAAAGTTTAATAATTTGCATGTTGTATTTTTAAGCTGTAAATTTAAGATTTGCCCTAGAAAAATATGATTGTGAGCTTTGCCTAAAAATTTGACTTTTCAAATTTTGTTTTGTTTGTGAGAAAGGAAGGACCTATGCATACGGCGCCCGATGTTGTGATGCGTGTAGGTGCAGGGATGCTTCGAAGACAAAACTGTGAAGGGGGGGGGGGGGGTAGAAAAGACACTTAATTTGTGCTTGCGCTCTGTGTCTTCACCCCCTTTTCCCTCATTCTCTAGTTTTCTACTGGTTTGTCTGCAATCTTCAGCGGCCGATACTGTATTGTTGGCCAAAAGAAGGCTAGATTTGCCATTCGGGCGTAAATAACCAATGTGTTGATGCACCCTTTCTTTCACATCCTTCCTTTCTATGTACATACGACTTAAATATGTCTAGACGCACAAGATCATCTTGTCTTGAACCATTAAATCTGGATTATGATCAAAGTAATTTGCAAGAGGTCTGACCAGAAATACCGTATTGTTGGCCAAAATAAAGCTA
>JAHWFP010031565.1:105294-139467 GCA_023313725.1 Lithobius niger
GCTTGAAAACGGTCCCGAGCTGGAATACGAAACATTGTGAAGTTATTATTGCGATTTGCCTGCTTGAAAACGGTCCCGAGCTGGAATATGAAAGGTGCGTAGTTATTATTGCGATTAGCCTGCTTGAAAAGTGCCGAGCCGGAATACGAAATGTTGCGTACTTATTACTGCGATTGGCCTGCTTGAGAACGGTCCCGAGCTGCAATACGAAACGTTGCGAAGTTATTATTGCGATTAGCCTGCTTGAAAACGGTCGTCCCGTGCTGGAATCCGAAACGTTACGGACTTATAGTGATTTTCCTGTTTGAAAACTTTCCATATATAGGATCCGCGACGTTGCGAACTTATTACTACGATTTGCCTGCTTGAAAACGGTCCCGATTTGGAATCCGAAACGTTGCTACAATAACAATTGTATCGATGGTGCCATGAGAGAAAATCCTAAGAATTTACTACCAGCTTCGTCCTTTTTTCCCGTCCCGATACACCCAACAGTTTAAGAAGGCGCAACTTCCATTTTTTCCAAACATATTTTCCAGTTTTCCACCATCCCGTGTACAGTCCACACGTATGGAAACTCCGTTGCATTTCCAGCTTTCCGTCTCACAATCTGCTATCGAAATTCATAATCTGTTGTGCGTTGATATCCCGAGTTAGTCCTGGCTGTCAAGACTGCCCGACATCTGCTGGAAACCATTATTGTTCCAAATGGTTTTGGAAATTTAAAAAACGAGGAAGTGGAGAGAGCGGAGTGCTCGCTGACCCTAGATGCCACGCGGCGTTCGGGCGGAGGCGGGAAGAGCGAGAGCCACATGGCCCCATCGAGGAGGAAGAAGAAGAATATACAGGTGATGGCACAGAACACATGTCCAACAAATAGAAAAGATCAACAGGTGGGACGCTTCAGACGTTAAAATGGGGAAAAAAACAAACACGAAAACTGTATGGTAATGTATGTAGCAAGCAAGCCTATACTTAATTCTCGAATGTCCTCAAGTTTAATTCCTATGTTCGTCACGTTGTGGGAAGCGTAATCCTCCTCCGCACAGGGGTTTCCAGGGCCGGGTTACGTGGGGGGGGGGGGGGGGGGGAGTGCTTTGGGTGCTGAAGCAACGGGCCCCGGCATAAGCGGAAAAAGGGCCTCAAGGGTGCCTCACATTCATAGGAAAAATAAAATAAGATATGTACTATTTTAAATTTTTTTTTAATATTTCTACTATGACTGAGTTTGTTGAAACAAACATTCAATTTCTAAAAAAAATTATTGTGTTTCTCCTTTTTTGTGGGTCTGGGGGAAGGGGACACAATAAATCTTAAGCACCAGGCCTGTACAAGGCTTAATACGTAGGGTGTCAGGGTGCGTTTATGCAACAAGACCTTCTCGCTCGCCAAACGCTATTGCTAGTCAACCGTTATTTATTTACGATTAGTTTCCAGTTTCAACTAAATGAATGCGGTAATACATATCAAATTAATTGTACTATAAATGACAAATCGGATAAAGAACGAAGAGGAACAGTAATTTTTAAACATACACACCATTGTTGTCATTTCACGCTATTTCCAAAATTTTCTATTCTCGTGCAAAAAACAGCTTCTAACAGTGATCAGATGACGGTAGAATAAATAGCTGCTCGCAGCAAGAATTCAAAATCCAACATGGCGCGCATTTCGTGGTAATCGTATCGAAAACAAAGCCATTGAATGCTGGCATTCAAAAATCAGTCCGTCGTTTTGCACTGCAGTAACCATTGTGTTCTGGTTGTTATAAATCGACGCTGTCATGCCGCATGCATCGTACATTGTGTCACGAGGCACGAGGAGAATATCTGCGTTTGCGTCATTGCCATGGTTACTACGTTTAGACAACTCGTAGTCTACACGAGTATGCCGTATGCTCTGATAAAGGAGAGAAGCAGCCAGAAATTTAGTATTGATCCAGTAAAAGTATAATGAGTTTTACTCATTCTCTTACGACGAGTAAAATTCGAAAATGTCACTATGGTCTTGGTGATCGAGAGGGGAGAGCACCCTAATTCCAAGTTTTCTTGCGTGCACTACGGCATGTTTCCTTTTCCCCACGTATCGTGAATGCTAAAATGGGTCTCTTTCCTACCATTGAAGTTACAATGCCACCAAACTTTATAACTTCGTGTTGTTTGCAGGATATTCGTAGGATCTTCAGCGTGCCGCAACTGACATGAGCACGAGCAATGGGGACTTCACGATGCTTTTAAATTCCCCATTCAGACTTCATAAGTTTTGTGAGAGCCTATTTAGCTTTACGGGTATAGGGCGAGCTATTCTGGCTAATCTTCGGAGTTGCCATAAACTTATCTTTTTCCGTTCGACGTCCGACTTCGACAATCACCTTACTAGTAAGGTTTGAAGTTGGGCCATTCAGCTAGACATGCGTATTTCCGAGAAGGATATTCGTACGTTACTATTTTCCTGAATTGAGCCATTCAGATTCATTCTTTGTTATACTTTAATTACTACTTTATTTAATTGCATTTTAATACATGTTAGTCAAATTATACGTACATTTATGATTATAGGCCTACGAGTGTTACACAGCCACTCTGACACAGGTCAAGTATTCGTCGTAAAACTAATACTCTGTTTTACACTGGCAAATGATTATCCAGGGTTCGGACAATTTTTTAATTCTCAACTTCCCTGACATTTCCAGGATTTCCAGGTGCATCCAATGGCAATTTCCAGGTGTTTCCAAGATGGTGAGTTAGGGAAACTGGCAGTATCTAATGTTTTTTATTAATATTTGTACGAAAATAATTCAACTTCCCAGAAAATAACTGTTTAGAGACTAGTCCAGACGGGACTAAACGTATCGTCATCACAGAAATTGGTACTACCCTAAGATTTGGTTTATTGAAGTTGTATCTAAAACACTTGTACACATTAAAGCACAAATTAAAATGTTTGCTACTAGCCTATTGTGTGCGCAGCGTATCTTGAGTCCTGCAGGTATTTTATGAGCGGCTACGTCTTCCTGGATGGGGACGGCATTAATCGACGGCCGCCATTGTTTTTGTAACTATATAGGATATCAACAAGGCACTCTGCTACCGAAAATATACAATCGATTATCTGTGTTCGTTCGGGGGCTAACTCAAGAAAGGCCGCAGACACTTTAGGATTTTGTTTCTGATCTGCTCAGGCAATTGAACTTACAGATCAGACACAAAGGGATTTTTTTTTTCAAATTTCCCTGCCTTTTCCCTGATTTTCAAAAAAATTCTTGTTTTCCATGAGGTTTCCCTGAGATTTTGGCTCTATTTTCATTTTCCTTGCTATTTCCAGGTTTTCAAAGTTTGGTCGGAACCCTATTATCGTTCTTTTGGTAATAAAGCCTAGATTGTTTCGGTTGAGGTGGTGAACACGTTGAACTATACGGAATTTGTATACTAAAGTAGAAGACGGAAAGCCAAATGGGCGCGGTGAACGAAGAATAAATACCGATGCAAATGCAGAGCTTGTTACACTGTAAAACACGTGTTTTTTAAAATAAACATCATCTTTTGGATGTTTTCCAGCTGAGAAACACACGAGGGTTTACAAGTAGCATGGTCCGATATGAAACCGTTCAAAACACTGCCGTTTATATAATGTTGCAGGCGTGAGATGTACTTAAAACAAAACACTAGCGTTCAATTTGTAAAACTTTAATTATTAAACACACGCTTAAAACATGCAGCGGTTTTAAAAGTGTGAAAACTAAAACAATGAAAAGCTTGTTTTTGAAAACTGTTTAACGAAAACGTTTACGTTTATCGCATTTTCGGGGTAAAAAAAACGCTGCCGTCGCTACGTGTTTTAAAGGGGCCTTCCTCCACTTTCCTGTATGACTCAGTTTTGCAACATTACTTTATATGCGTGTAAATGTTTCAAAGACATTCATTTTCCTATTTTTTCCCTCGTGAGAAATATTTTGCTGCATTCAGTCTAACCTACGCAAATGTTGCAAGAGCTATTTCGCGCAGGATGCCCGAATACAGTCAGAAGGTATGTCCCTTTAAGCAATGTCTTTATAAACTATTGCAAAATTAACGCTATATAGTGTTTTATTTCAAACGCATTTCACCGTTTGCAACATTATAAATGCAAATGTTTTGACAGAGTTTTTTTGGGCCTTTGACCGCTATCGGTAGGCGACCCATCTTAGTAGTTCATATTTAAATACATTTTTATGCACTTTTAGCACTTTTATAATTATAATTAGTTAGCTGCAACACGTTCGCTGTGTGATTAAGGTTTGGCCCGAAGTACATTTATTCGTACCTGCCATGATTTCGTTAAAATTTATACGGAAAAACTTACTTTTTCTTGTGAGAGTTAACTCGTCGGGAACGAGAAAGAAGAAAATTTTAAATCTTATCTGAAAACATCTTCATGAGCGCACAAAACAAACAGGCGAACGTAACCAGCGTTGGAGATTGACGTTGAAGTCAAAATCTCCAACCTAAATCTCTTTTCGGGTTTGTGAGCTAATCCGCAAACAGGGATTTAAAGCACCAAAGGCATGGGGGATAAGCCAACACAAAAGGAAGACTGGCAAAAAAAAAAAAAACACTGGACAAGTCGTGCGGAAGAAATTTTCGACAGCAACGCACGCGACCAACGAACGCCAAGTCAAGTAGGCTGGTCCGGACGGACACTGCACGCGGGACAGCTGACACCCCTCACGCAAGCTGGCGCCAAACAGGAACGTCACGTGCCTGAGTAAACCCATTGTTGGTACGCCACCGTGGCGTGACCGACTCGACATCACCGACCGTACGCTGTTTACAACCTGTTGCTTGTCGCTGTAACAGGTGGACGAAAGCACAGATTCAAATCTGACACGATTTCAATTCAAATCTCATATGACGTTCGTAGCAGAAAGACGGAATAAAACTCTTCACGCCGATTAGAAATCGGTAAGATCGGCAATAAAATGGACCTACTCTGACAAAATCATCAATAAAAACAAAGCAGGGAAGTTTCGAAACAAGAAGACCGTCATCAAGCAGCAGGTGTAACACAAGACATACGACTGTCGTTAGCAGGGTGCGTACAACATTTTTGGATTGAATTTCCCCGACTGTTCCAGGTTTTTCCTGACCAGATTTTTCACATTTCCCTGACCTTTGGCGTCATATGTTAACTACTAAATTTAGTATAGTGCCTGTATCAGCATGTTATTTTAGGAATATGTTGAAAAGGAGAAGCCCAAAGTGCACATGTAAAACCATATAACATTTTTAATGATTTTAGGGCTACCGTTCTCAAAATTTTCCCTGACTTTTCCCTGACTTTCTGCTTAGTTTGGATTCTCCTTGACGTTCCCCTGACTTTTTTCACCCCTCTTTCTTTACCCTGACTTTCCCATATTTCCAGGTCTTGTACGACACCTGATTAGGGAACAAGGCTCACTGAAAAAACGGCCAGCTAAATCCGGTAAATGTAAAGCTCGGAAAACTTCTATGTCAGGGGACTTCGCCAGAATGGGGGAAAGCTCCTTGCGTTGTCAAATGCCAAATTACATAAAATCATTTACTACTTGTCCTTCACTCGTGATTTGTAGGAGATTCATATGATCTTTGACATGAGCATTAACAATGGGGAGCTGTGCTCATGTCAATCGTGGCATGTCAAAGGTCATATGAATCTTCTACAAATCATGAGTCCATGAAGAACATGAAGTAAATGATTTTATGTAAATCAGCATTTGATAACGTACGGTGCTTCTTCCCCCCCCCCCCCTCCCCATTTAATTAGCTGCTGATGTGAAATAAAGCGTGATAGTTGCTTAGCTAGACTCGATCTAGCACCAAATCTTTCGTTGTCGCTATCCATCAATCAGCAACTTTGCTGACTGAGCTATCATCACACAAAAACCAGGACTTTTTTTAAAATCTTATTAAGTGAAGACATTTTTGCAGTACAAAATTGCAAGTTGCTCATGTAGGCTACAATTTTAGAAATTTTTACATCATCCACAAATTTCAGGTTGGAAATGCTGTCGAAATCACATTTAAGATCATTGATGTATATCAGGAAAAGCAATGGTCCTAAGACTGATCCCTGGGAAATACACAACATTACACAGCAAAAATACGTGCTTTAAAATGAATTAGCAAATCAGCCTAAAAGGCGGACACAAATAAACACTAAATTTGTAACGCTTCAAAAGAAATTTAACCAAAACAGGGAATGCTTAAGTTAAAACAAAAATAAGCCAAGTAAATTAAAAGACCCTACATCTTTTAATTTACTTGGTTTTGTTTACGTGTTTTTATTTTGTGTTTCGACTTAGGCATTCGCCTGTTTTGCTTTATCGAAGAGCAATCTACTTCAAAACGTTGCCAATTTAGTGTTTGTTGTGTGCAACTTTTAGTCTTGTTATTTGGTAATTAAACTGTTAATGGTGTTTCTACAACATTTCCGACAAACCTACAGAAAAAAAGGTTTCTAGACGTTTTTTAGCTGAAAAAAGCTTTTTAGAAATACCGTGGAGGGAGACGAAACCTTTTAAGCTTTAGCATTTATATGGTGTTTCAGCCCAACGGTGTCAGCGTTCAAAATAAAACACTAGTGTTCAATTTGCAGCACTTCATGGTTTCTTAGCATGTAGCGACAAGTGTTTAAAAATAAACACTGTTTATTGTTTTGCTACGCGTAAGGTTTTGTGCCGTACATGTAAGTCGTTACAGTTTTGAAAATTGTGTTTAACGGAAATGTTTGTGTTTATCGTGTCTTGCAAAAGAAAAAGAAGGCTCAAATATTAAGATACAAACACTATTGTTTTATTTTAAACTCCCCCATCGTTACGTGTGTTTTCGGCAGGTGTTTTAAATAAAAAGTGTTACAAATTGAACGCTGAGTGTTTCTATTTTAAACGCTTTTGTGTGTATTTCTGTCAAAAACATATAAAGCGCTTTCCTAGGTATACGTCCAAAAGGTTTTACAGTGAGTGAAGAGTTAAAACTTCGCGGACAGTTGTGATGCTAGAATTGGAAAATTTTAAGTTTTGATTTGAAAATTCAATAATCATCCTTCAGATCGATTCAGCGTTAGAGTACACGAGAAAATAAGCACGAAAACACGGAAGCCTTTTAAAAATAAAAAGAAAATTACCGTCAAAAGGTAATACTTTATTTTTGGTCGCACTCAATAGGTACAAAAATTGATGGGTGACGTGTTCTGGAATGCGCCGGATTGATTCGTGCGGCATCGACTGTGCGTTAAATACATTCAACATTCATTGCCGGTATTCTTAACTATGTAACGTAGTTAATTGGGAAAAACATTATAACGATTTTTAACTTAACATCACTTCGGAGATATTTCAACTTCCATTACGAAATGGGCTTTACACTGCAGACGTATTTATTTAGATTGCTGTCATACAATACTCAAAGGTAGCAAAACCGTCTGACAAAGGGACAAAAGTTGGAAAAAATCAGCGTTAGCAATATTTACAGCCGTTAGAACTAATGTTGCCAGAACCTTGGAAGGAAGCGTGTTAAGATAATAGACGAAAATACTGTACACAAATTGCTGTGCACCTGTCCGTGGACTACGTGTCATACGAGTGAATTGCACTCAGAATCTAAAATGACGTGTATACAGAAGAAAATTGTTACATTTCAAACATGTGTGATTAGACGGCCGGCCCCTACCGTAAGAGAATTGAAGTGACGGCTTTGAGTTAAAAGCGACATTAAAACGCCACGTGGTCATGAAAGGATGAAATTCCGTATTGAGAAAACTGGATTTCTCGATTTGGGAGCTAAAATTTTGCTAGATGTCATGAGAGAAAATTAATATTTCCATAACCACTCCAAACTGGATGCACTTAAGACAAAAAGATAGCATATAGAATTCTCGACTGTGATTCGCAACTTTATGAATGGCACGACCCTACGCGTTGACGTACGCTATCATTTCATGGCGATACACTTGATTTTCTGACAAACGAAAAGGTTTCGGTAACCAATCATTCTGAACGTTGAAGTGACTATTTAGAAAAGAGTTGAGACAAATTTCCACATAAGAATAAAATGACGGCGATAATTTCGTCGGTTTTTCAATTACATTAGACTGTTATCGCAAGAGCTATATGGCATAACTCACAAACTCAGTCATAATGCAAATTTACTAAGTAATGCTAATCTTTTCAGACAAACGTTAATTTTGGTAGGCAAAAAAATAAATCGTTTCAACACAGTCACACGCTTTCAGACTTCGAATTAACTCGTAAAATTATACCTTGCATGATTAACCCGCTAACATTCGAGCAAAATATTTACGCGTTCGTCGACTCAACTCTCTACAGATGCCGTAGTTAATGTACAAACAAACAAACACCCGTCGTAGCATCCCGTATTTTTCACTGCAGTTCAGTTCTTTCATAGTTAAGATTTTTGCATCTCGACTTTGCACGGCATTATTGCCACACATATTAAACTAGTTCCCATAAGCAGTTCAACTGAACAGAATTGAAGAATTCGAGTTTTTTGTTGAGAGTGACAATTCTTTCTGGGATTTTATTCCCTGTAGAAGACGATGATAGGGACTATTTAGCTAGAGAAATCCAAACGGAAAACCCACGATCTTTCACATGCCATAATCGACATGAGCAAAACCGTTGAACTGACCAATACCGTTTATTACAACCAATGAAATTAAGTGCCTAACTGCTACCAACAACAACGAAATACGCGTTAAACGAACTATTACCATATATTTTACTGGACCTTGTTTGAAACTATAGTGAAATTTCACTGTGCCTTCGTGTTGGTTTTAATCGATTAAAACTGCCACAATTGCGTATAGTTGGCAGCGACTTTGTGCATTGAAGTGGCTACAAATTATGTTTCCTTTACGTGCCCTATTTGTATTATTGCAACAATTATTGGGACGCACAATTACAATTCAGAATCGAAAATTGTAGTTTTCTACGCGTATAGCCGTAGTTTTAAAATTGGAAATTATAACTTAAGACAGTTGTTTGTATTTATACAGCGTAGGCCTATTTTGATGACAGGTTAGATCCCGTGAACCAAATTAAAGTTCAACCTTTAATTTAACGTTAACGCAATACGTAAAAAAAACACAACACAAATGTCCTCGGATACTACGACGGAACACACATTTACATAAACAAACATCGCTCAACAAACGTATTAATATGTTGTTAGTTTTTCTAGCCTATAACCTAAACCATCACATCGTAATGGCTTAGTCATGATTTAACGTAAACAGTGCAAGTGACATTAAATGACCTCTTATTTAGTGCACGCAAACTTTCATTTTAATTTTAATGACGGCTATTCCAATTCTTTAACATTTGCTCCAAGTGTCATTTTCGGTTCGAGTGAGTTTTAAAACCTAATAATACAATCTTAAACGAAGCGGGCTCAGACATCGGCTCACGTCTTTCGAATTTAACCGAATAAATAGTTATACTTATTTGAACGAACGTGGGCTAACTAAAATGACAAGATTTTGTTGCGTAATGAAAACTAATTTGAAAGAAATTTAGCTTGAAAAATTGCCGAACTTTAATGTTATTTCTCAACGGAAAGCAGTGAAAACGCAACCTTCTTATACAACGCGCCGTAGCCTACTATAAAAACAAGGCCCTCGGAGACCCCACTGGAGTCAAATTAAAATTTTTTCCTGAACAGACGAATAAGTTTCAGAGAAATAAAAAAGTTGTAGTAGCTTAAAGAGCTGACGCTTCTCACAGAAAGAAGCACGTGTCCAATGTTTTGTTTTGTTTCGACTTGTAATGAGAACACACCCTCCTAGCAGATGTTGGTAAAATGCACGCTCATAGTCGGTGGTAAACAATTTTGTATAATATCTAAGATCATGTTAAGTTTTTCATATCCGTAGAGTTGGATTTACATTGGGTGACGTACGCTCACTGATGTAGCCTAAACAACTTTCTCCCCTTTCGCGTTTTCGTGGATGTAAACAAACGACTGCGTGACGTATATGAGTGATGTTTCCATCAAGTTTGTAAACTATTACAGTATGTATAGTACGACAAAAACCGCGACTTACGTTAGTTGGTACCCTGAATTGTTACCATTTCGTAATATAACCCCAGGCATTATCGTAATTAACTAATTTTGAAGCAATCGAGCATCCTGTTAACGTCACAACCAAACACGTTTGACGGCATGAAAATTTGTTAAATTAACCGTTTCGTTTTTGTCATCCTGCGTGTAACACTAAACGTCTACAGTTTTTTTTTTGGAGGGGGGGGGGGGGGAAATTTTATTTTCGTTACGTTTGTTTTTTGTTATTTTTTTTGGCAATTGCTCAAAAGTAACAGTGCTAACCACTATTGACGCGTCGACGCCAATGTAAACAAACACTCGACCTACGCTGTCAACACTGTTTGCCGTTAAAGCACCCTATACCGTACGCCCGACCGCTTTTCAGGAGTACACACGATTGAAATCGCAACGGTATATCACAGGTTACTACCGTTTACAGCAGCTGACGAATTTCTTCGACACATCCAGCAACTTGACCGAACGTTGACAAGTATTCAGAGGTTACGCATTTTGTAATGCACACCGTAGCTACAGGTGTATCCTTAGTACGTAGCTGACAAAACACACAGTGAATGAAGAAGGTATGAATGAAAAAAATGAATGAAAAAAAAAAGGGGGGTACTCACGTCCTTATCATCCAGGTACGAGTACACCTCCAATTTATCTAGACGGATAGTTCCTTGAAAGGGGTAGAATTTGGTACCTTGGGGTACTCGCTGATTGCTCCAAACCCTTACCCCCATTTCGTAAAGTCTACTCGTAGCTCGGTCTGTCGTGGCTGTCAACACGAGGCTGAATTCGGGCGGAATCAAAACGCACGTCTCCATGGTGACCGGGAACACACTCAGGTACGGGAAGATGGGTCTAAGAGAGCCGCGTCTAACGTGTTCCTGGGCCGCCGGCTCATGGCCCACTGGGTTTCTTACTCGGTCCACTGCTTCACGTGCGCGCCCATGGCCGCCGATAGTGGGAGCCACCGACGCGATGGCCAAAACGCTGAGCAACAGGTTGATCTGTCTCGAGGAGCCAAAACAACACCGGACTAGATGGGCAGTGGAGGAGGAGTGTATACGGTAGAGCTTTGGAGGCTAGTCAGGGGTGCGGTTAGATGCTGGGAGGTGAAGATTAGATCCTCATCGGTGATGGGAGGGGGAGTGGCGTTGGGGGGGGGGGGACTAGCAAAGGGGGAAGGGAAGAGCTTTATCCTATTTTACATGAAAATGCTTACGTAGGTGCTATTGTATAATGCTAGAAACAATGGTTGCATAAATGGACGTATATATATCGAGAGATTGGTTACTTCCGAAAATTGTGTACACTTAGACTACGTTTTCCAAGGATTTCCGGGGATTTCCAATGGGTTCTGATGATTTCTGTGGGATTTCCAGGATTTTCCAAGCATCTCCTCATAACCCTTACAATCGATGTTTGTGGATGGGGAGAACGAGCAGTTGCTCTTACAAAAAATGGTGTACAGTAAGATGATGATTTCCAAGATTTCCTTGGATATCCAAAGTATCCAAGGATTTCAAAAGACTTCCAGGATTACTAGGGGGAATTCCAGGGATCTCTGACCGTAATATATGGGAATTTCTCAACCCCTCGTTCTGTCTGCTAGTTTGAAAACGCTTTCTAATGCGTATCAAAATGGATAGCCCGGGTTTTTTTTTAAACTTTTTCTTTTAATTCAGAGAAAGTAGGAGATAATTTCTCATTTTCCAATTACGGGCCAAAAAAACTTTCAAATGGAAAGTTATGTTTTGATTGCCTGTAAGTAAGAACAGTTGAATTGGGCATAAAGGTTGGAGAAAATGAAAATTTGACCTATAATAATTTTTAATGACACTCTCCAAGGTTCTGAAAAAAAATTGAACCCCCTCCCCCTCTGCCTAATGTCGAAAATAATCTAACTCACCCCCTCACCCCAAAGTTGGCTTTACTTACGACTACTCAAGCTACCTGTGGATATTTTATAGCTAAATGATTTCTAAATGTTTGGAAATGCGTCACATTTTCAATGAAAGGAATTTAATGTTAACGACCATTCCAAGATGTAGTGTTTACTCGAGTTTTTACACCTTTTTTGTATCCCAGACATTTTTTAGAAATAGAAAAATAAAAGTCAGTTTTCAAAGCCTTGTAAACATTGCCCACAGAAACGATGGCGTTTCGAGACTTCCTTATGGGCCACTTGTGATAAAAGTTCGTCTTCTTAGTGTGAATTATTTTACGGCGTTTTCTAGAAATGTTTAATAATTTGTGATATTTATGGCATAAAACAAAATTTGTGACAATTTTATGACATTTCGATAAAATCAAAGCATTTAATGAATTTAATGAAGAGTGGGAGCCCTGCAGTCTTTAATCCAGACTGTTTTCCCTTTTGCCAATGTGATTTTTTTTTTAATCAGAAATTTCAAACAATAGCGTCTACGATATTTCCGTCTCTCAACCCTTTATTTCAACTTTCCGCCGATTCATAATTACTTTTTCCTGCTATTCTCACGCTACCGTTCCCCTCCCCCAAGTTAAAGTCAGGGACGTATTAAAGGAAAATATTGGGGGGGGGGGGAGGGCGGGGCAGGGCGGGGTCGTACAGGTGGAAATATCCGATTGGATACCGTTTATGTCCAACATTCAGAGTTCGTCCGGCAGGAGCGTTTACATTTTCAAGTATTTCCAGTATTAATTGACGGTCTTTTCCTGTATTTTCCTGAAATTTCTGGATAGTTAGAAAATTACGCTAACGATTTCGTCAAAATATTAAAACAATATGGCGAAGGGCTCGTTGTCGGTTATTTGATGTTAAGCTAGTTTTTTAGCTTTGCTTTTTGTTTTTTTTTAGCTTTACTTTCAGTTTTCAGTTTTTATTGTGACCAAGAACCACATTTGAGTCGAAAATTAAATTCAAGCGTATTTTTTTGCATTTGTGGGTAATTGCCAGTCGGGAGGCAACCTATTTTTTTTACTACTTCGAATTGCCTACAAATTAATTTTTGAAAATATTAAACTTAGCCTATACACAGTTTTAACGAATTAAAACGTGAGGGGAATGGCAAGGCATAATTTTTTTTTTAAAAAAGGAACAAATATGGTCGTGAACAATGCTTCTCTATTCGTGCTTCAATTTCCGCTTCTAACGAAATCACGAAGCATTGAAGGCAATGTTGACTCGGGTTGCAGGGAATTTCCAGTATTTTCCTGTTAAAAAACAGAATTTTCTCAGTTATTCCAGTATTCCCCAGTATCAACATTTTTGTGTGTGTGGTTTATTCTCTCGTTTTAACGCCATTTT
Source organism: Lithobius niger (assembly GCA_023313725.1). Classification (NCBI taxonomy): domain Eukaryota; kingdom Metazoa; phylum Arthropoda; class Chilopoda; order Lithobiomorpha; family Lithobiidae; genus Lithobius; species Lithobius niger. The sequence goes on from JAHWFP010031565.1 coordinate 118,666, forward strand.
CAAACCTCTCCTTTATTTTCCTATAGCTCTTTGCGAACTGCATTATCCGTGTCAACGGGTTACGTCCCGTTTCGCCAAATCCCGTTTCGCCAAAACGAAAGCAGATTAAAAGCTTACGCCTAAAAGGCAAATCCCGTTTCGCCAAATACCGTTCACGAAATTTTAGGCACACGAAACATTTAAAATATTTAAACACGAACATTTAAAACAAAATAATGGTCAGACATTTATAGACCAACACCCGTTTTGCAGAACTTTTTTTTTAATTACGTGCCTCGCTAACGCTACTACCGCGCTCGCTGCGGATAAACACATAACATCAGAAACCGCAACTAATCACAAATTTCTTTTAATTAAGCATGCCTCTTTAACTTCTGCAGTGTTAAATTTTTGAAGAATATTTTGATTCTGTGAAACGGGATTCTGCAAAACGGGAATTCCAGTTTGGGAAAGCGTAACCATCATGTGTATAACTAACTATTCTTAAAAGAGAACCTTGGCATTGTCGTAGTGACGACCAAGCATTTTAAACAATATTTAAAGTACACGTTTTTCCGTTTGTATTGCCATTTCTCAAAACGCTAATAATTCAATTGGTTTTATTCTGCCACTGCTTGTCTCTGTTAAAGGTTTGCCTTTAAAACCACATTACATAGAAATAAGGTATTAAATTTCGTGTACGTAAAATTTTGTCAAATTAGTTTTTGGCGAAACGGAAGTTCACCGTGTCGGCAAGTTTCAGCTTAGTTTCGAAGCTGGTTTACTTTTCGAAATGGTAAGTCTTCTATGTCGCCCGTTATTTCCGACAGAAAACCATTTTTCGGACTCGTACTGTTGACCGGGGGGAGTTTATACCCCTCCCCCCCATTTAAAAACAGGGTAAAACGGAAGGAGATCCTCCTAAACAATCATTTACATGGTAAAAGGTAATTTCGAAGCGGTCAGTCAGACAGACCGCTTTAAGGTCAGGGGCAACCCTAAAATTTAAATTCTCTTCTAATACAATTTCATCCTGAATGGTTATTCAGGATAAAATTGAAATTTTGTGGAGTATATGCAAATTGTATGGTCTTTAATTGTGTCAAGATATATCCATCACAATGCGTCTGGTTAACTTGACTTTTTTTTTCCAAATGACGTGTGTCAGCTCAGGTATATTCTGAACTAGGATTATTCAGCTACACACAGCCAAAGTGGAGATATAATACTTTTCGTGAATAATTGCACGGTTTCCATGAATAATTTGCCGCTGTTTTTGGCCGCGGTGCCTTGAGAAATTGTTTTCTGTCCCTGATATCTGTCCCTGTTAGCATTATGGTCATAGTTTGGTTGCATAACTACAATACCCTGTTAAGCCTAAGAGATAGCTGCAGTTGTTTAGTCACAAACTTTACAAGTAGGCGAGCATTTGCCCCCCCCCCCCCCAAAAAAAAAAAATATGTGCCCCTTTTTAGTGCTCCCGCGCACTAAGCGACCAAGCCGCCCTACCAGGTCGCTGCGGCCAACGAGAATGCTTACGGTATATGTAGGACCGCGCACTTGGCCGCAGCGGCCAGTCAGTCACAGATAAGCATTCCTACATTCGCGGTCCTACATATACCGTAAAGGCCTCTCCAGACAGAACAAAGTTTCGTGCGAAGCTATGCGTAACTAGGTGCCTACAAGGTCAATATTGCAGTCATCGTGTAATTGCTGTTGCGTTAAGGACGAATATTGAAGTCTTTTTTACACCATACTGCGTCAGCGTGCAGCCGCGAGCAGCTAGTCTGGTTAGGGCTTAAGCATTCTCGTTGGCCGCAGCGCCCTGGTCACGCGGCTTGGTTACTTAGTGCACGGGGGCCTAAAAAAGGCACATATATATTTTTTTTTGGGGGGGGGGGGGCAATGCTCGCCTACTTGTCAAGTTTGTGACTAAACAACTGCAGCTGTCTTGTAGGCTTAACAGGGTATTGTAGTTATGCAACCAAACTATGACCATAATGCTAACAGGGACAGATATCAGGGACAGAAAACAATTTCTCAAGGCGTCCATACTTGCTCCGTGTTCATTTTTCACCACGTGATCAAGAATTAGCCATAAAAACGGACGTGACCGCGCGGCACGGGGGCCCTTAGGGTTGACAGTGCCTTGAGAAATTTTTTCTGTGCCTGATATCTACTTAGCATCATGATCCTAGTTTGGTTTCATAACTACAGTACCTTGTTAGGTACTGTAAACTTAAAAGAGATAGCTGCATTAGTTTAGTCACAAATTTGACAAGCAGGCGAGTCCCTTGAAAAAATATTAGAAGAAAAGGGGAATTTTTAAGGTTGACCCTGACCTTAAAAATCGGTCTTAATCACTAATCTGATAAAAAAAAAAAAAAAGAAAAAATAGCTGCCATGACTGGGACTCGAACGCAGCACAAAGACAAACATGCAAGGAACCGGAGATACAAAATATCAATCAATGCAAGTAAATAATTATAAACAAAAACGTCAAGTGTGCCATAAAAAAAGGAGTTATATGATTGAAGTTTCATTTTACTTATTAAAATGTACACGGATAAAAAAAATTGGTGTTTTTTAATTGAAATAATCAAATGTACTATTCCGAAAATTGGATCTGTTTAAATGCTGTTGTGCTTTACGTAACGTATATGATTGGTAAAGCACAACAGCACTTAAGCAGATGCAATTTTCTGAATTTTACATTTGAATATTTCAATTTAAAATTACCAATTTTTATCCGTGTACATTTTAACAAGTAAAATGAAAATTCAATCATATAAAACCTTTTTTTTTACGGCACACTTGTCGTTTTTGTTTGTAAGCCGTGTACCTTTTTTACGGCTATGGTGTCGCGCTATAAACGTTTATGCATGCAGTCGATTGTTGCATGCACGAAGAACGGATCTGGAGTTTTGCTGAGTGGTATTGTTCCCTAAATACAATGGTTAAAACAATGCAAAACAATCAAAATGATCATTTTGGGTCCCGTAACTCCGGAATGGATCGACCAATTGAAAAAGTACACCCTGTAAGGTTGAAGCCCAGGGAAATTTTTGGCTCAGATCATGTTTCAGATTTTAGGTAGGTGCAGTAGCTTTTTCTGAAACCGTGTCAGCCAAGAAGAACAAGAACATCAAAAGAAGTGAACAGTTTTCAAATTTACTTGTGGCTTCCTACGTTTACTTTGCGGACGGAATTGCGTAAAAGTTGGTGTAAAGTTTTGGAAAAGTCGCTATCTACTACCTGGCCAAGTTTGGTCGAAATATATTAAATAGAAACGGAGAAATTAATAGTTTTAGATTTGCTGGAGAGAGGAATTCGATCATATATATACACGGCTATCGCCGCGTATGATAATAATAAAAAAATAAGATTTAGTTATGGGCTATTGAACCAGTCACCATTAAATAGTTTTCAGACATCCGTCATTCGATGATTATTTCGTATGGAAGGGTTAGCCCACGGTAAGCACAGGGAAGGTAAGAGGAGCAGATTATCACCCACTGCCCTTAGAGACAATCGCGGGGCCCCCTGTGAGGAAGTATTAAAAAAATTAAATGAAAAGGCGGAAACCGGCCCGTAAACCAGGTAAACAAATAGCGAGAAAGCTAATTAATTAACTGTAGTGGATCACCCAACAGGGGGCGGAGGGGGGGGGGGTAATGAAGAAGGTACCAGAAGTTAAGCGTCAAATTTGTATGAAATTAACAAATTACGCACTTTCGGCAGATTTGAAAAATCTGAAAACTGTTTTTTTTAACGCTTCAAACGTTACAATTCTTGAAAATAATTTGTTTTGCAGGGCTTCGAGAGACTTACGTGTGAGTAGTCGCGAAACAAAGACGGTAATTTGGATATTGTGTCGACTGACACTAAATAAAAATATTTCGTTGAATTTATTCTAGTGTTAGCCAAGAATCCTCTAACACCAACATTTGAGTGGTGTGCACCAAAGTAACCATAAAATCTATCTCGAATGGTAATTCTGGAGCAAAATACGGTTTTGCTGTTTGTTTAAGGATGCCAAGCGTTTATTATCCTTAACGCTGCTTTTGTTTAGCATATTAGAGCTCCTTGAACCATGCGCCGCCATCTTGTTCTGAACTGAGCGTTCCATTGGAATCAAAAGTTTCTGCAATACATCCGAGCTGCAAAAATCTTCAAGCATGCATGTTTCACTGAGCTAGTATTGCATCCAGCAAGCATAAATCTTAATTTAATTTAATTTTAATTTAATTTAATTTAATTTAATTACAACATTTGTCGTCATTATATAAATATGGTGACGATACATATTCTCTTTTTAAAAGAACAAGCAACAACAAGACGGAATAAAAAAAAAGTAAATAGAAATATAAACAAGCAACATGCTTAAGCAACAAGGCGAAAAGGGTCATATTTCGGGTTCTTCGCAAAACAACGTATAGACACAAAACCTAACCTATTGTTGTATTACAAACAATCTTAAATATAAGTATAAATATGATGCAATTCTAGAAAGAAAAAGTTCTAGAAATATCCAGTAATCCTATTGTACATATCCAAATTTCAGATCTTCAGTTACATTTTTGTCAAGCTTAATTTTAAACATATTCACTGAAGATGAAGCCACCACATCTTGGGCCAAATTGTTCCAATATGAAACACAGCGATGAGCAAATAATGCCTGGTGGCATCATAATGCGGAAAACTAACTTGGAGCTTAAACTCATGACCCCTAGTGGAAGAAGAGGTTGGATGCCGTACAAAAAAACAATTGCCAACTTGAGGTAAAAAACCCCGAATAATTTTGTACATAAAAATCAAACAACCACGCAATCGACGCCACTTTAAGGACGGAAGAAAGAGCATTCGAAGTCTCGTGTCACAGCTTAAGTAATACATGAGTTTAATTTTTTGTGTGAATCGACGTTGAACATTTTCAATAGCAATATCGTCCTTTTTGAAAAGTACATCCCAAAAAGGAATGCCGTACTCCAAAATAGGTCGTATCAATGATTTAAACAGACATACTAAAACAGTGGGTTCCCTAGAAGAAAAGGTACGGAAAATCATGTGGGATATATTCGTAGCCTTACCAACAATTGTTTCGGCATGCTTAGAAAAGTTAAAGTCCCGGTCAATAATAACCCCAAGGTCACGCATAGTCGTGACAGCCGCAATCTGGATATCTTCCAAAAAGTAAGGGCAAAGAGAATTCTCCCTACCCACATGAAGGACCGTAACCTTTGTTTTGTTAATTTGAAGTTGCCATAATTTGCTCCATTCCATTGCATTATCAATGGCACCCTGATTACGCTGTCAGTCTGCAAACGTGTCAGTGCCTGTTGCCACTTTAGTATCATCTGCAAATTTGACATGCAGATCTTCCCGAGTTACACAGATATCTGCAATGAAAATAGAGAACAGCACAGGTACCAATACCGACCCCTGTGGCAATCCACTTAATAAGGGGTGCCAAGCAGATTGTTGTCCCTCCAAAATAACAGCGATACGTCGATTCCGGAGCCAGAGAAATGTCCAATTGGCCAAAGGACCCAGAATTCCGACTTTTTTACATTTTACTTTAAGTTTGTTCAGACTGACTTTGTCAAACGCTTTCTCAAGATCGAAAAAGAAAATATCAACAGATTTACGCTGATCCCATAATTTTATCACCCTGTCATAAAATGTCAACAGGTTAGAGACTGTCGAGAAACCTTGCCGAAAACCTTAAATCATGTCAGCTTCACTAAGGGCTCGAGATGTATCCTGGAAGCGAAATTCCTATTTCAAAATGTAAGTTTAATACAGAATTTAAAATATCGTTTCAACTTTTCCATAAAATTAAGATTTTTCGATTACCAAATTGGAGGATTGAAAGTAACTAATTTAATTTAAAGGTACATTCCTCCGAACACCATTTTTCTTCATCCTCCACATCAAGAACGGCCCCAAAGGTCTACTTACTTGCCGTTAGTCAATCCTTTGCTAAAATCCGTTTTAAAATGTGGCGTCTAGGAGATATTCTAATGAATATTGGGAACTAATTTAATAGCATCCTGCAGCCAGCGATTACATGATCGTTTGCGTGCTTACAATAACCACGCTTACAATAACCATGACGTTTCATCTGTTTGTGCGCATGTACTAATTTTTAATCGTTTGCTAATAATTACCATGAAATCAAAAATCTAAAAGACTAATGCGGTAAAAATAAAATTATTTATGCCAATAGATCGCCGAAGAAAAATTATAAGGTACTCGCCTAAAAAATTATAAAGTGTGATGTTAAAATACAAAAATCATTCCGGTTTGTGACGACACAATCTTTGCGCTGATGCTGTTTCGTCTATTTCAGTCGGCCTTGTTTTACTATGCCGAGTCTCGCGAAACGGTGCGATGGTAACATGCGTGGCTGGCAATCTGCGCGTGGCTGTTATAAGGCAGGCGGAGTGTACCTTTAATATTAGTTTTAAAGGTTTTAAAAAAAGTAAATCTAGTACATATTTGTATATATTAAACTTACATTTAAAAAATATATTTAAATTATAAAAAAAAAATTGCCTCAGCAGAAACCTGGACTCCCGAAGATAATTGGTTTATTATTATTATTATTTTATTTCAATTGCTGCGGCGCAGCTGTGGGAGAATCGTATACTTAGCATCGGAACCAACGAAACTAGTGTATTGATATCGGAGTCGGAATTACGGTATCTGTACATGACTACTAAGTAGCTTAATTGCACTTCAGTGCTTTTTAATTTCGTATTTAATTTTAAATGCTTTAGTGGGCATCATGAAATAAAAACGGCACCGACCGCCCCCCCCCCATTGTTTGGTTTGAATACCCCTAATTCCAGCTCTCACTCCCTTGGAAACCCTGGTGGTTTGTGTTGTTAGGGAAGTAATAGCGGATTCAAAGTGTGGCTGAATTGCCCGTTTCTCCGTTTTGATTCCAAGCGCGATAAACCGAAGAACGATCGCGCATGCAGTGATTGTTACTCAACCAACTACTTTGAAACTAGTCAACTCGGCTATGATAGTCAGTATTATTTAAGCAATGTTGCGCTTGTTACTGCATGTTACAGGGCACATCCATTCACATTGTCGGGCGCTCGCTCCTTTTTTTTGCTACCGTGTCAAGAATCTGCGGCAAGAATGAACCTGCTCGCCCTCTATCGTTGCTACCGCCTTTAGTTAATTCGGAACGTTTTTATTGGCTGTTTCCGCATTGTTTAGTTAATTTGAGTATTTTTATATTGGCTGTCATAATGGCGAATTTGCTTTGGTATGTGCATCTCATCCCAACTAAGAGCATTATAGAGTTGAGTTGAGTTTTATTTGAGTTTACCGACCTACAAGTGAAATTTTATTCAATACATTTACCTAAAACTTAATCTAAAACTTAACCTAAAACTTAACCTATAAACACAGCCAAAACCAAAGGACCATGGATCACAAAATTCGACCCAACAAATCAGGACCACAAACAAGGCACTAAGCTAAGCACCAGGACAGCCACAGCTTTCCGAAGGAGACCGGCAGACCGTAAATAAGTAAGTAAACATCAGACAAACCTCCGTGTCCCGGCAAAAAAGCAGAACGGCTCTGAGGAAGCAGTAGGCCAATGGATGGTTATAGAGAGTGGCGTAACTAGGGTTTTGTACTGAGGGGGCAACACTAGGCATTTAGCCGAATTATGTGGAGGGAGAACCGAATAAGAGCCCCAGAAGCTGATGCATTTTTTTCTATTTTCCGGCATTTTCTGGCCTTGTAAAGTGCCGTTGGAAACATTTTTATAAAACCAGCTATGCTGATTCATTATACGCATAAAAAAATTTGTAATGTAAATCTTTCAGTTTTTCATACTAGATACTTATTTTTTAAACACTGATACTTTGTTGGGAATTTTAAGCAAAATATGGAGTTTGTAATTCTTACTGTTTATCTTTATTGATTTTCGTATTTCTCCATTTGTTACCTGGTTACTTTAGTGATTTAAAGGAGAAACAGTAGAAGTTTAAATTAGCTAAGATGACGGTAAATAATGACGGCAGCCATGTGACGGTAAATAATTTTTCAGCTATGGAAAAAGTGACTTGGCCAATTTGCCGAATAAGCTTTCAAAATCTCACAGAAGGGGCGAATCGCCCCTTTTTTGCCCCCCACCCCCCACTAGTTATGCCACTGGTTATAGATAAAAATTTTGGCAACAATGAACCACAAATACTACAAAAAAATGGTGATAACTGCCCCCAAAAAAACTTGTTGACGATTATGGCCAAGTTTTTATCACCGTTTCAAGTAGTGATATCAAACCCCAACTTAATCACTCCGACTAAGACTTCACGCGTTAATGAAATGCATGAAAATAGCGCAATATTCAAAACGCAGTACGCAATTTTAATTTTTCAATCATTTCACCTTTCAACTGTTAGTCGGTCGGATTAACTTGGCATTTGAAGCCACGCCTTCAAACGGCGCAAACCCTTCCTAAGTTCTGTTTCAGGGTAGATTTAACCAGATTTAAAATACTTAAACAATATTAAACAAAATTTAAGTTTAATCCTCTTACGTAGCAGTAGATTTACTTGCATTTACTCACACTCTACAGTTCGTTGAATTTCATCTACGCGTTCCGTCACGTGCTATGAACGGATCTTATCTGACGTCATCTTGAGATCTTCTGAAAAGGTGGTATGACACCAGTAACACTAATTTTTCTCCGTGACGCCTGAATTAGGAAAAGATGAGCTAGAAAGGGAGAAAAAGGAGTGGATTTTTTAACAACGAAACTTCCTTGTTTTCAACCTACTGTAAACCACAGGCACCAGGAAAAAGAAGCGAAAAGAGGTGAAAGGTGCCAACAAGGGTTAATCGCAAAACAGAAACACGCCCAAGTTTCCCTACATCTGTTGGTAATGCCAAATGTTAATGAATTCTATATGTGAAGCTGACGTGTATCTGTGCCGATGCTGGACGTTTACAAAAAATAACCAGCCAAGAAGGGAAAAAAAGATAGACTTTAAAAAGAATTTTGGGTTTGGAATAAACTTGTTAAGGATCCTCACAAACTTTTTTGCCTTTCCGTTCGAAGTCGCGATCAAAGGCCAAACTTTTTCTGCATATCTCCCCTCTTAGACAAATTTATGCCGTTCCGTTTGTTTTTTTGTCCACCCTTTACTTGTTTCTTGTTTCCCTGATTTTAAGGATTATTCTTCTTAATGAAACTGTATGTCCTTCTCTTTGCATGAAATAGACGACACCTAGAAATTACAGCGACCATTTTGAAAATAGTATTGTTGAGATCCGATTTCTTACAAATTCTTATCTAGACACACGCTAGTGTTTCGCCGCCAAGTAACAGTAGATCATCCCATTGTAGACATCCGATTGTTAAAAATTGATTGTTAGTGATAAAAAGGCGGCTCACTAGCAGACATGTGTCTGTTAACTGTAAGCAGCTGAAAGCATATTTTGGCATGTTGAGGATAAAAACCAATGCGACAGAAATGTTTCAAATTGTGGAAAATGTAAGGGGAAGGGTCAGAGATTAAGAAAAACTGAAATTCAAAGGATGAGTGTCCACCAATCATAGAGAAAAAGATGCGTCAATAACGATGTTTTCATGTTACTGTCTAGGTAGCCAGCTAGCTAATAAGATTTTTCCCATGTTAAATCCCATAGACTTTTTGCTCATGGCTAGCGCAAAATTGTGAAGGCCTACGTACCTGAACTTTTGCACACGGATGCATAGTGATCTGAGGATGGTCCTTTTGTTGGTTTGGGGGTGGATTACTGATTATCACATATTAGGCACTGACACGTTGAAGCTTGGTTCAGCCCCAGCAGAGTCTCAGAGGAGCGAACTTTCGAATCGCTTCTCCAACACCAACTTTATTTCAGCAAACTTTTATACCCGCGGGAGGTGAAAATTCCCGCCAAGGTTTTACGTCACGTTGCCAGCTGACTGCATCGGTCCGGTTCCAACTGGTTGAGCAGTTGAATCGCTTGTTGCATTGCTGCTGGCGCTCGGCCAATTCCCGAGTATGCGGTATTTGGACGGGTGCGCTGCAGCTCACGTATGACAAGATGCACTGCGAAGTGTTGGCTTCGTGTTGTATCCTGCCATTCATGTAAACAGCCGGTTACAGAGACTTGATACTCTCCCAGCCATAGCCATGGCAACAGAAGGTCAATTTTGCAAGGTAATTCCAAACGGAAATTTCAATGATCTTTCACATACCACAATCGGCATGAGCCCGAAGCATCACAGATCCCTTCTCTTCCCGAACATGCCAGGAGAGGCATAGGTCAGAATCGATCCTGGGTCCTCCGGTATATGAGATAGTCACGCTGACCATCAGACCACGGTATCTCCAGCTTTATATGTTATATGATGTCTTGAATTTTTAAATAAAAGAGTAGTTTTAGCCATTAATGTTTTTGTTCTAGGGAGTGTACAACAATTGGTTACTAGGGCCCACCATGGCTCCACTATTGAAAAGTTAATTTATAATTTACTTACCAATTTAAAAAAAAATATGCATATTTTTTGGACGCGTATTGTGCAATGCCGCCTACACATTCGCTTTAGAACTAACCTACAGTACCGGCCGCTAAGTTTTTTATTTACGGATTGTTGGCCGGACAAGTTTTGGGTTGCGGGTCTCTGATGTTGCACGTTTTGCCGCAGCGAGCACGGCAGCGCGGGCATTTTCTTGGGATCTGGAATGTCCATGTAAAAAAAAATGCGTACCGCCAAATCTCGGATGAAAACTAGCATACGCGACTGTATTGGACAATACGGCCACCCAAAACCGCCACTGAATCGATTGATTTGTACTGTTGCCGCTTTGTGTCAACCGAGGGTGACACTTGCTGTACAGAGTATGCCAGCTTTCCTTCCCTGGCAACACGTTCTGGTACACAAACGCGTCGCTTTTGTTTTTCCAAAGCACAGAACTGGCTTGACTGTGGCCGAGTGATAACTTTAAAAACTATTAAAAATCCATTTATAGATAATAAAAATTGGTCACGCAAAATCTACGTAAAAAATTAAATTATTACTTTGAAAACCGCCACTTGCTGTCAATAGAATGTCTCGTCTCACCAATCAAAGATGCGATTTGCTTCACCAATTTCCGAACAGACCTCGACGAAATGGGCCAGTCGTGGCACCATTTTGTCTACCCTCCAAACAGTGACAAAACAAACGCCGTAACAAGAAAACACCTACAAAATTAAAATATTATGAAATATTAAAAATTCACACCTAATATCAAGAATTAATATGGTTGGGGAGAAGAATTTGTGGCTGTGACCTCTTCTGAAACGACATAGATTCATTCATTCCTATTAGTTCCGTCTAAGTTTATAGAGGGAGCCATGAGTTTTTTGTGGGAATTTCTACTCAGTTTTCAGCCTTAAATTAAACTAAACTAAACGAAACTAGCTTGTATTTAATTATTGTTTAGTTTAGCTTAGTTGTAATTTAGTTTACTTTAGCTTTGGGCTGAAAAATGAGCAAAAATTACCAGGTGGACGCGTGGCTCCCTCTGAAAACTCGGACGGAACTAATAGGAATGAATGTAACACGTTTCAGTAGGGACATTTTAGAGTACAAATTCTCCTCCCCAACCCGATAAATTCTTGCTAATATGAACAGATAATCACTCGCACGAAATAGAACTAAGTTAGAAACAGACAAACACATTTCAAACAGAAACTGCGTTCACTTTTTGACATTACCAGTGAGTAAAACAATCCTTGTTCACTGGCATTGGAGCTAATAATAATAAATAAAAAAGAGAAATTAGTAAATAGAAATAGAAATAGACGCTGTACGGGGCATCCACCCCGCTCCCCCGCCCCCCCCCCCCAAAAAAAAAAAAACAACCCAGGCGGCAGATGTTAAGTGGAAGAAGCACCACCATTATTACCGTTGTTTTTTGCCGCATGAGGGAGGAAACCGGAGCACCCAAAGAAAATCCTCTTGCAACGGGCGGGAAACAACCGGAGGAAAACCCGTACATGTACATTTCCCATCACCACGATCGAACCTGGGCCTGTACGAAGCCAGAGATGTACACTGGGACCAGGACGCCTATCGAATCTGATGGCCCAGTGCTCGCAGCTACCCGTGTACCCACTTTAATATCAGTTTATTCGCCACTGGTGACAAAGTGGCTAAGAAAGGGTCATGTAGTTGACCAATGACAGCTCGCCCTGTTTAATTGATAGGCTAATGCCATTAAGTACAAAATTCCAATCGCAAAAGAAGTGCCTTCAATGTTTGTCTAATAATTTTCAAAAGATATACTCCGAAGGAGCCAAGACACCTCCACACTCATCGAATTCTAAGCTGGAATAACCCTAACGTAGAAGAAATACTTCCTGCAGTTTAATCTGAATGAGGACCCCTGGCATATGTAGTAGTGCAAACCTAAAAACAAAAATGGGATATCAAATGACAATTTACTATACAAAATTTTGAATATTATTATTAGTTCGGCTTTTAATTTGCGTAATTCATGAGAATTAAGTTTAAGGAATTTAAGTCGTTGATTGTATTGTAAATTTCGAACACCTACAAGGTCTTTGAGAACCGCCTCTGAATTGATTCAGAGTTCAAAGCTGGGTAGATTAGTAGGTAGTGACGCTTTTCTGAAAACGTGGGGTAAAGAAAGACCTGCTTCCACCAACGGCACCAGAAGGCGACTCTTGTCTGGTTCTCGTAGGAAGCGAAACTTGAAATCCACAATGGCGGCGTCGTTACCATGGTTACCATGGTAATAGGGACAATACCTGCGGAAATAGACGAAATACTTGTGCGTGGGCATAATCCGAAGTTGAACTTTTTCTGTGTTCGATTCAAACTGTCTATAGTTCGTTACAATAAACGTAAATCACGGAAGAAGCTCCAGCCTAAACGGCCGATGATCACGCTTGTCGAACGTTCTCGGAACACAAAACCATGCGTTATACTTAGGTCCACTCGTAACGACAACACGTTTAAAAAGAGAATGTTGGATTTAAAAAATAAAACTTGATCAGCCAGTTCCGATCTTTCTTAAAATTATTTTAATGTCCCCATCTGAATTGTGATGTATTTTATGCGATTAATTTTGTATTCGTATTGTGATCACTTTGCTTTAGTGACGCTAAATAGTTTTGATTCCCCATGATGCTTTGCGCTTCCGTTTTTTGACGACAGCGCCCTGTGGTGGTATATCGCTGAAAGCAGGTACTTCTTTCGTCCAAATGTTTACTGTTGTCAGAGAAAGAGTAGAACTACCCTGGTTCAAAGTATAGTTCGTTTCGTTCAAGTGAACTCTAATCCGTTTATTTTATTTGTGTGCCTTCATGGCTGTGATTTCCATGGGGATACGAACTCTAATGCTTTTTTTCTAAACGACGAAGCCTCTTTTTGTCAAGTAGCAAGTGTAAAAGATTCTGCATATTTGTTATTCGTATTCTATATATTTCTTTTGCCATAAAAAATCTTCCACAGTCGTACTTTCAGCCATGCACATGGTACAGTACGTCTATTAGTTTTTCTTTTTTTTTTTTCATTTTAACTGCTAGGTTAATACAGGAAAAAGAATTAAATAAATACAGATGCAAACCTATTTACGTTGCCTTTTGGACGTATATGTCAAACTGCCTGAGCGGGGAATCGAACCAACGACTTTCGAAACCAAAAGCCGAGGTCCTATATACCGCTGAGCCAAACTGAAATGGCCTAAAAAACGTCCATAGGCAGCATTTAACACGTGCTTGTATATATACATATAAACTTAGACTTTCCAATCGCCACTGGAGGGACGCTTATTTGCCGTGCCACACTTCAAGTGAAACGAATGGAACCCTTAAACGTAAAACACTTATGGCTCAGCGGTGAAACCTCGGCCTTTGGTTCCGAAAGTCGTGGGTTTGATTCCCCGCTCAGGCAGTCTGAAGTATAAGTCCAAAAGGCAACGTAAATAGGTTTGCATCTGAATTTATTTAATTCTTGTTGAGCCTTTGGCGTTCCGTCGTTGATGGAAAATTAAGGTGGGAAAGATGGGAGGACGTCCGCTGAAATACCAATCGCAAGGATATTCTGATTTTTTTTCCCCCAGTAATTTTTCGTGAGCAACTCGTGCAGTAAAGCCGAACGTTAAAACCAACGACAAGGCTAAACGAGTTTTTCAGCAGCCATATTGACGCCTGTCTTGATCCGGGAGACGCAGAAGAGGGTAGTGCACCGTATCAGTTTTCCCCCTTACGCCAACTCGGATTCCGTTCAACCCCGAAACCAAACAACGATGCGTCACGTGCGACACGCGCGGCAAACAGAAGGATCCTGAGCCAGCATAATCACGTCAACAACTGCCCGTCCCCTCGCTATACAATGGAACAACGCAAATTTGCACAAGGACCGGTAATTATCAGCCCGATAACGTGCTCAAGATCGGTACTTAGCACCAACCTGAGTTTTCTGTATACAAATAATTCTCTTTAGCGTTGGTTGTCCATGAACACTGTTTAAACACGGCCTCTGTTTGGCAAACCATCTTAAAATAGACATTACTCGCTTTAGTAGATTAAGCTACCGGTAAAAAAAGACATGACGACTTTTACCAAAGATACAAGAATAGACGTGGCTGGAAAAGAAGAGCCAATATGGTGCTTTTCGAAAGAAAAAGTTGTTCACGATGTCACGAACGTTCGAATTTGGCAGGTTCACGAATAATGGCCGCCTGAAACGTAAACCCCAACTGATACGTTTTGGTAAAGAGTGCTAAATGGGTTATAAGACCTATGGGAACATTCTGTTTTTTTAACGAAGAAACACATTGGACGCTGAGTTGTATTTCTTTTCATATTAAGACATGTAACCTAGTTCTGAAGATTAGTTACACGGGCGAGCGAGAAATGCTGCAATACATGTTTTTCGTTGTTGTAAAATATAATTCAGAACATTTTTCGTAATCACTTCCGCCGATATGACCTCTGCCCTGTAATTCACTTGCGTTTCTGCCCAGTGCTCTTAGCACGATTCCAGCACCGATCTCTACGAGCGAATCTAGATAACACTACCACCACCCGTGAGATTTTGTGCATAAATTATAAAAGAAACGACCGCGTTGATTCATAACGAGTGAAATAGTCAGTAATAATGTTATTATATTTTCTGCATTCTTCACACTAAAAGAACTTTTACTACGGTATGGTATATTACGGCAAATGGCTTTGTGTTCTGCGTGTAGTGCTTGGGTGCACTAGCCTTATATATCGGGCTGTTTTACCGCTGCATGTAAAAAAAAGCATAGCTATTCAACTGAAATTTTTTCGGAGTTTTCAAGTACAACGTTCCCTCGTGATGAAATTTTAACAACAAAACTGCGAACTTTATCGTATCTCAAACAGACAAACAATCACAAAAAGACACGCAGTCAGTCACGCAGAAATACACACAAAATCCAAATTCAGTAGACTGTTCGACTTAACTCGCTTCGCTCGCTCGGCCATTGAAGGGTTAGATAGGAAAACTGCTTGCATTTTTCTCACATGCTATACGCAGTATAGGTTACAGCAGTTGTATATAGTTGCTAATACACTATACCACGCGCCATGGTTGTTTGCTGTGACGTGCATATCACGTGACTGGGCTAGTCCAATCAGACGGCCAAACAGCCGTTGTTCTCGTTCGTCATTGGCTAACTCATGGTGACGTCACGGCAAACAGCCATTGCGCATGGTTTAGATGGTGCCACATTTAACGGGCAGCAAACTCATTAATCTGAAATTTAGCCAGTTGTACACTAATGCAAATACGTACGAGACTAAAGGTCTGTATGTGCACTGAAAAGGCAGAACAAAAAACAAAGAACAACACAGGAGTTCTATACAAAAATTAACATAGAGGAAAAAAACAAATAAAGCAAGTTATTAAAGCTTTAATATCCATTCCTTTTCAAATAACCATGACCCACCCCAAACCTAAACTGGTATAAGAGAAGCCACCAAGTTTCCAAAAAGGATAAACCTTTGAAAGTAGTAATATCATTCAAACAGGGAAAGGCCGCCAAGGTGAATCCTACTAGCCAAGTTAATCGTACCGACTGATAGTTCGAAAGTTAAATGAAAACTAGAGCATTGCCATTCGTGGTAGCAAACTTCAAGTTTTCGTTAATGGCCAAAGTATTATTCGGTGCGATTAACTTGGCTAAAAGGATTAACCCTGGCGACCTTTTCCTGGTCGATATGAAATTACTGACCTGCAAAACGCGGCCCTTTTTGGAAACTTGGCTGCTTCCGTTGTATACCAGTTTTGGTTTTGGGTGGATATCACAACTTTCATAGGACTGTGAACGTACGGAAGATCTCACTGCCTTATCTTTAGCTTTTTTTTTTCTGAAGGAATTTATGTATGTAAATTTTCACGTTGATAATTTTCACATTTGCCCCATTGCCCAATTAGCCGCTACATCAGCCAAATTGACGTGGTTTGGTTTATTGTATGTCCATGCTCAGGTTCTTCAATCCGGTTTATTCGTTTCGCTCGCTTAATCAGCGCATCGCCCTTCAGTCGCTCCTCCTGAGTTTAATGTTATATATACCATAGACAAAAAACAAAAAGCAAGTTATGAAGATATTATATCTATTCCATTTCAAGTAACCATGATTTACAGTTAATTTTAACTTCATTCCAAGTTTTTGTTTTTTTTAGTTCGCTTGTCATAGAATTAAATATCGTTGGTATGTTGAAATGCTTTCCATTTTCTTCTCGTAATAGTCCAGTTTGCACAATTTGCTAGGAATTTACAATGGCCGTGTGATATCGTAAATTTCTCACCCTGGATTTTGTTCTCCCTGTAAATCGTGTGAGCAGCTCTTTTATCGTTGGTCTTTTTGAAAAACCATTTTACAATTTTATTCTGCAATACCTTTATCAGGTAATCAGTGGCGAACCCGTAAATGTCAATACCATATCTATGATGGGGAGGGGGGGGGGGATGAGGCTTATCTATAATGGGTCGTAACCCAATCATCACGGGCATACATTTTTTTTTTTTTGTGTCTTGGTTATTAAAAGTTTGGGTGTTCGAAATTTTTGTATCAAATTCGATGTGAACGTCATGTCTCCTTAAAGGCGGGTTGTCACCAAATTAAAGTTTGCACCATCTAGCGCCATCTAGTTTTCTCTAGCGCAAGCAAAGGATTGTACAAAAAAAAATATCTTTTAACACAACAAACAAGTTACGTGCCTCCTTAATCATTGAGTAAAATATTTGGTACGTCCTCTTGTACCAGGATGCAAGCTGTAAAGATTATAAATAATTAAATAAATCGTTCTGCACCCAGTAGGGGCAAGGGGGACGGAAGGGTTACATACGTTACCACTAACACCGGTCCTTGTAAGACGTTAATGGCTGCATCACAGATATGGACGCTTAAGGTAGGTGGACAAATCGGTTTTGTTTAGCAATCCACGAAACACACACCCAGCGAAGTAGCCGAAACAACAGCTTCGGGGAGGGAGTTCCAAGGCGCCACCACCCGATTTGCAAAAAAGTACTTGCGACAGTCTAGGTTACACTTAGTGCTTCTACGTTTAAAAAAATGGCCCCGGGTAAAATTATTTTCACTGCGGTCGAAGAAAGGCAGGTCCAATGGCATCAGACCATGAACGATCTTAAATGTAAGAATCAGGTCCGCCTTCAGGCGCCTTAGCGCAAGTGGTTCCAAGCCGAGTATCCGTAGGCGGCAGCAGGCAAAAGTTTGCCCAGCCTGCGCACAGACCGTGTAAAAGAACCCAGGACAGATTCCAACCTGTCGATGTCCTGTAAGAGATGTGGTGACCACACAGGACACGCATACTCTAAAATTGGTCGCACGTAAAGTTTAAAGGCCCATACCATGGTTTGACGGTTAGAAGAACGAAATTATCTTCTAATAATGGCAAGCCTACGAAACGCAGCTGTAACTATGTTTCCACAATGGGTGGAAGATTTTAAATCGTGGTTAAAAAGGATACCTAGGTCGCGAATCTGATTACCAGAGTTAAGTTGGGAACTACCCAGGTAGTACTGATGCATTGAATTTTTCCTTCCGATGTGGAACGCACAACATTTCGTATCAGCCAGCGGTAGCTGCCAGCGTTCCGACCACTCAACAACAGAGGCAATTTGAGTAGAGAGAAAAATGGAATCCTCCTCAGTCAGTTGTTCGGAACCGACTTTTAAGTCATCAGCAAATTTATATTTTGGATTGTCTTGTATCACACCATGATTTGTAAGATCGTTCAAGAAAATAACGAGGACCGAGGACCGACCCCTGTGGAACACCACTTATTATAGCTCGAGTAGACGAAAGTGTTTGTTCGATTATAACCCGTTGAATACGGTCGGAGAGGAAGTCAGCGATCCACACAAAAAGCGCACCACAAAAACCGATATTAGCCAATTTGAACTTAAGCGTTAGCGATATTGCTGCCACTAGATGGCGTCACAGTAGAATAAAAATTAAATACCATGGCGCCATCTAGTGGCGGTAATATCGTTAATATTTACAGCGTTCTCCCATAGGTGTAGGAGGATGTACCACATTTTTATTCAATAATTTAAGGAGAAACGTGGCTTGTTTCTTGTGTTGAAAAATATTGCTTTGTGCATTCCTTTGCTTGCTGCGAGCAGAGAGAATTCGATGACGCTCGATGCTGCAGACTTTCATTTGTCGGCAACCCGCCTTTACAAACTGTCAATGATTTCCAAGTCATATTCAGCCTTATATTTACCTTTGCAATCTGTTTACTAGGGATAGGTTGGTAACCGAAACTGAAACCGGATTTTCGGTTTTTACTGAAAACCGAAACTGAAACCGGATTTTCAGTTTTTACTGAAAACTGAAACCGGATTTTCAGTTTTTACTGAAAACTGAAACCGGATTTTCGGTTTTTACTGGAAACAGAAAAACGATTCGAGTTTTGTGTTGGTTTTTCGTACGGTGTTCGAAAACTCAAATACGACTTCAAAATTTGATTTCTATGTTTTAATTTTTAAATGCTTTTCATTTTTTTTTTTACGTATAAATGACAACAAAGCTCCTAGTCATAAAAAAAAAAGAAAATAGTAGAGGAAACTATGGTGCGACGGCCTGGCCCCAAGACAATGACGCTGCAGTGAAAATGTAAGGGGGGCATGTAAAGCCGGAACCGAGTTCGAAGTCAAAAAATGAAACCGACTCAGCCCCATTGTTTACACGTGTATGATGTCTATATTGGTGGGATTAGGCCTATATTAGAGTCTATATAGGCCTTCCCGTTAGCGATTATTTGCTGCACAATATTTTCTCCCGAGATGAGCCAACTATCGAGAAATAATTTTTACCAATCACGAAGGGATTAGAAACTCAAAAGTGAAATCAGTGGTGCCCTCTAGCTGTTCTCTCCCAAATTTAAACTGTCAATTTCGAAGTCATTTTCAGCCTTATTTACCTTTACAATTTGATTACCCACTTATGAGGCCTGGTGGGATTAGGCCTATATTAGAGTCTAGGCATATTCATTGGTAATTATTTGCTAAGCAATATTTTCTCCCGAGGTAAGCCAACTATCGCGAAGTAATTTTTACCTGGATCACGAAGGGATCAGAAAATCGAAAGTGAAACCAGTGGCTCCCTCTAGAAGAAATTGACTGAACCAGCCGTTCTCCCCAAGCTTTGGCCAAACTCCAGTGCCAACTCTCTCCAATCCAACGGAGACAAAGGCAAGATTTTTCCTTTAAATCGCCGTCATAACATCGTATTCCCTTCCGCGTAGTGTCTTATGTCATCTGCCACCCACTCCCCCGCCCCCAACAATGAGCTCCACCTCTTTGCTCACACCCTCGAGCGCCTCCCACGCCCCATGTCACAGAGACAGTGATCGATGGGCTAGGGATCAACAAGTGTTGCTCCGAGGGGAACCACGGGATTAGGTCGACATCAAAAGCTAGGTCGTGACATTTACTGCTTGCGACCGTCTTTCTCTCTCTTCATTCTTCAGTTCCAAATATGGCCGATAGGGAACAAGTTAGCACCTGTCGTTTTTGTTGGTCAGGCTTTACTTGTTGGGAAACCGACTGGCTACGGTTTGAAAGCATTGTTCTAAAAAAGAAAGAAAGAAAGAAAGGAAGAAAAAAAAACCAAGGAATCGTCGTGTGTGTCTCCGTTGTGGGAGCACCGGCGTTTTTGTAGTTAGATGGGACATAATCAACAACAACTGAATCACGACGTCTCTTTCGATGGCGGCTCCATAACTGTGGCGATCGGCTGTTGATCTTCAGATTAGTTTACGAAAGCTTTTCCTAAATTAATCGGAAGATCAACGGCCGATCGCCACTGTTACGGAGCCGCCATCGAAAGAGACATCGGGCTTCAGTCTTTTGCAAACGGAAATGTTAAGCAGCGTTAAAATTAAACTGGGGGAAGCATAAACGTGTGTTTTGTCTGTCATGTTCATGTCCACGCGTCATCAATGTAAGTTTCTTTAATCACAGTTTTCGCGTATACTAGCCGACAAACGCTGATTTCGTTTGTTTCGCTCACTCAATCAGCGCATCCGCCTTACCAATGTAAAACTTTCTTCCCCTTTGCCTCGTCTCCATTCGCTTGAGGAAGTGACGTATTGCTCTTCACATACTGACATATCTAATGGGGGGGGCCCCCTCCTCCCCCCAACATCTCTGTTTGAATAACATCTCTGTAATGTGTGGTGCAGTGGCAACCCGGACCACTGCACTGTGATTGAGGTTGGCGCTAATGACCAAGCTGTCGACGCGCCATTAAGCCTCATTCCCCCCC
>JAHWFP010031565.1:139567-159317 GCA_023313725.1 Lithobius niger
CCCCAAAAAGAAAAAACTGTACCGCTGTAATAAGGTTTATATGACTAACGGTACGTATTTCGTTACTATTCGTTTATGACGGTCATCCCAGACGCCCGTTTCAGTTTGTTTTAAATTGCAAGATTCATAGGAAAACTCGAATCGTTTCATTTTTGTTGGTTGATAATGTGGTTACATGTTTCTCGTGTTAAAATTTAAGAGAGAAACATGTCTAAAATATGTTACCGCTGTGAAACCGTTTTCCCCTTGCCTTCTTGCCTGCAATGACAGTGTAGAGCTTCCGAATTCCTCTTACAGGCACTTTGGACAAAGGCTTATTTCCAGTATTGGTATCATACACATGATTGAAGCCCCTCTTTCCAGCATAACTAAAACTATTAATTTCTCCGTTCGTATTCAATATATTTCGACCAAACTTGGTCAGATAGTAGATAGGTATAGAAGATATATTTATACCAACTTTTATGCATTTCCGTGCAAGAGTAAACTACGGAGCCACACGTAAATTTGAAAGCTATTCACTTGTTGTGGTTGTTCTTGTTCTTGTGTGACACGGTTTCAGAAAAAAAAACTACTGCACCTATCTAAAATCTAAAACATGATCTAGACCAGACATTTCACTGGGCTTCATCCTCACTTGTACAACTCTTCCATTCTTGTAGCAGTGCCTTAATTTCATGAAGATGCACGGCTGCAACAATGAAATCATTGTTGGACTAGAGTGCGGTGCAGTCTTACTACCATGAAGACTGCACGCCACGGAACCCAAAGAAAAAGAAAAGATTATTAACACTACCTGAGGCTGCTGGCGAATCAGCAGCGCACGAAACACATTCACCTTCCACATTTAAAGGAATTTGAGACAACAACACATCTGTATCTGAATCATCAAACAAATCGTCGGCTATATTGGCCACCGCCAATGTATAGCCACAATGGAGTCGGCTTTCAGGAATTTGAGACTGAACGCGACTCGCAACAATGGTCTCGTTGTACAAGTGTGTTAGACAACGTTGTTCGGCAACAATGCGGTAAGAAAGCCTCTGTTGATCTCGTGCCTTCGGCACTAGATCGACCTCGGCTTTCTTACCGCATTGTTGCCGAACAACGTTGTCTATCTGCTACAGAGACCACTTTTTCGATTGGTCGAGCCGTTCCGAAGTTATGAGACCCTGAACGATCATTTTGATTGTTTTACATTGTTTTAACCATTGTGATTAGGGAACAACGCCACTCAGATGCACAGGCTTTCAGAGCTGAGTTCAATTGTTTCAAAGTGACCAGCAACAATCGACTGCATGCGTAAAGATTTGTTCCGCGAGGCCTTAGCTGTACAAAAGGCACACGGATTACAATCAAAAACGTTAAGTGTGCCGTAAAAAAGGGGGTTATATGATTCAATTTTCACTTGTTAAAATGAACACGGATAAAAATTTATGATTTTTAATTGAAATAATCAAATGTACAATTGAGAAAATTGCATCTGTTTAGGCTCTGTTGTGCTTAACCAATCATATATGTAAAACGTAAAGCACAACAGCACCTTTCTCACGCAATTTCTCACGCAATTTTCTCAATTGTACGTTTGATTGTTTTAATTAAAAATCATCAATTTTTTATCCGTGTACATTTTAACAAGTGAAAATTCAACCGTATAACCACCTTTTTTTATGGCACACTTGAAGTTTTTGTTTGTAATCATCTATGTAATCTCAGCCTACGGATTGTGGCTGGCGTTTGCTGATTTGCATTGTTGCATAATAACAATGTTTAAAACAATGCAACTGATTATTGAGGCCCCCTTAACTCCAGAATGGCACAACCAATTGAAATTTCTCTGTCGTCACGAAAACCTCCACCATTGGTTACTTACCTTCATATTACAATCCTACTGAAGAAAGACTGCAGGCGTGCCACCTTTGCGTGGATTCAGGGAAAAAAGCACCTCGAAGAGCCAATGAGTCTGAAGCTTCAGCATTGACGTCACGTTGGGGATCGTGAAATTAATCGCGCGGATTAGATCGGCAATGCTCAGTGGTTTATACCCATCTAAATTATCGATAAATATTTCACTGCCACAAGTTAACGAAAACAAACTACCACTGACTGTTAATAAACATGCATCCGTATTATTAACACTCATCGAGCCCATTTGGCTTTGTGTCCTGTTTAACCCCTATCTAAAACAAAACCCACAAGGGTGAAAGAACCCGCCAAGTTTCAGCCAATCAAAGTAGTGATATCAGAGCCAAAAAGGCTGCCACCAAGTTACTACATTAGTTGCCAAGCTAATCCCACCGAGTATTAGATCAAAGGTAAAACCTGACCATTGCTACTATCGGTAGCAATGGTCAAGTTTTTGATTAAACGTGTGAGGTAACAGTCGGTAGGGTTAGCTTGACTTAATGTAATAACTTGGTGGCAGCCTTTTTGGCTCTGAGATCACTACTTTGATTGGCTGAAACTTGCCGGGTTCTTTCACCTTTGTGGGTTTTGTTTTAGATATCACTTCTTTTGTAGTTTTTTTTTTGCGTGGCGTCTTATTTTTCGCCACTGGCCATTTATCTACTATCTGGCCGAGTTGGTCGGAAAATATTGAATACGAACGGAGATATTAATTTTTTTTCTGGTTTCGCTGAAATTTGGACTTCATTCAGATAAATTAAAGCGTTTGCTGATTTCCATTCAACCATCAACAATAAGTAGCGCGGACTGCGCTTGCATTTTATCAACAATGTTGTGTTGCCGATTATTTCTGGCAGTCCGTTTGCATTGTTACTCGTTAACACTAATAACGAGAATGCTTATTTTGATTACCGGTGGCGTTTTCCCAACATACAGAAAAATAGCATTACAAATGATTGCAATCTTTTTAGTTAATGCCTCCCCAAACATCAAACCTTAAAAGGCACGTATTGGAGTTAAGAGTGCTGAATACCAAATTTCATACTTATCTGTCGCATTATTTATTTTATATGAGCGGAATTAGTCAGTATATAGTAGTCAGTAGTCAGCTAAAATCAACGATCTTCACGCACTTTTATAACCTTGATACAGTTTGTGCACTTGAAGTGTAATGAAGTGTATTATTGAACTTGGTGGGTGGACCACTAACGTGGTCCTTGATATAGTGGTCAGTAGTCAGCTAAAATCAACGATCTTCACGCACTTTTATCATCTTGATACAGTTTGTGCACTTTATTGAAATACAACTATTGCTTGTCAGGGCACAAAGACCGCCCATTTCCAACAATTTTCAAGCTGTTTCGCCGCATAGGTATTTATTCTCATCATCGTGAAATACGCTCAACTCTGGTTTCAGATAAAGTACCAAAGCTAGTAGCCATGCAACAACAATGCAGGAGTGACTTTCTTAGAATGAAGTTACAATGAAGAGTGACAATTGTTGAACTTGGTGGGCGGACTACTAGCGTGGTCCTTGATAATATCAATAGTTCACGGTCGATTGCGATTTTGATTTTACAGGTGTTAAAATAGAACGCTTCGTATCCTTATTCGTCCGCTCTTGAAAAACGGACTTCCTTTTTAGGGTCCATTACACAAAAGGGATTTTTGCAGTATTGAAAATCTTCCCAAACCAAGACGCGTTAATGATTCCCACCAAGTTTTTTCGCCGTTTGAAGTCGTGATATCAAACGCCAAGCGTTTGGCCAAGCTAATCCCACCGAGTATATCCCTACAAGGTCTCCCTATGAGATCTCCGACCGACACGTTTCGACCGACACGTTTCGAACTAGTGTTCGTTGTCGATGACATATATCGCAACTGGAATTTCAAAAACAATTTCCAATATGTGAGTGGGTGAGAATAATTTAAGCCAGTTGCCCTAGGATGGGCTAGAACTTACACGAACATGATATAGCAACAGTATTTTAATATTCGACGCTAACGTTTATCTTTTTTAATGAACAAGACGTCAACGTTAGCGTCGAAAATTAAAATACTGTTCCTATATCATGTTCGTGTAAGTTCTAGCCCGTCCTAGGGCAACTGGATTAAATTATTGGGATTTCATATTTTTTCGTAAGCAGACTCACGTCATCGACCGACCGACCAATGGCTGACAAGCTGCTACGATAACGAACGGCGTAATGCAAGATGATGGCAGAGAACACTCTTTGCCTTCATGACATGATTTCTTAAATAAAATATAAAAGCACTGAATGATCGGTTGTTTGGGCCTTAGCCTAATTTGAAAAGTAAGCGCTGTAGCCTTATTTATTCTACAGCATTAATTGGTCCATCGGTGGTTGGTCGCGCTAGTGTGACGGGGTTTTTTATTTTTAGTGCTGCAGGTTGCTACCGTTCCTTGTTTTTGTCGTTCATTTATCGTGGCGGTCTAAACCAGATCTAATAGTAAGAAGGTTTTAAATGACAAATTTGAAAATTACTTACTGCGCAATTTTCAAGTATTTCATGTAAGGTTTGAAGTTAATCGGTGGGATTAACTTGGCGAAATAGCTTGGCGTTTCATATTTCGACTGCAAACGGTCGAAAGCTTGGCAGGAAACCTTCACAAGTTTTTGTTTTGGGGAGATATCACATCTTTTTGGCCCAAATTGATAAGCTCCATTTTTTCCTCAGCAATTGTTGTGCTGTTGTTCATTGTTCTGTCCCTGTGGTGTCCTGTGCTCATGTGGATTGTGGCATGTCAAAGATCCTGCAGGTTTTTTCGCTTGAATTTCTTCAGCTAAATTGTGCATCTAATCGTCGTGGGGCAGGAAAGCCAGTTTGGGTACGTTATCCCTGAAAAGCAAAAAACAAAATGCAACAACTCTACCGTAAAAAGGTGTTGAGATTGATTGGCAACTTTGAATTTATGTTTCCCCTAACCCTAACAGCAGCACAATGCGTTTTACGGTTACAGTACAGTACAGCTATCAGTTACATTTCAGCGTCATGCACAGCATGGAAGAATTTATTTTCATGAAATTAGCTATAGTCAATAACTAGCCAGTAATTAGGCAAATATCAACGTCATACACGCCTTTTGTTCAACAAGAAAGCGTTAAGCTGCGTCACTAATACTGACTTTTCTGTTGTCATGTGACCAAAGTCACCCAATTAAGCGAAGTTTCAGCCTTTTCTGATGCATTATTATTTTCCCTCTGATGCCTGAAAACAACCACATTGTCTTAACTGTAAAAGACATAAGTGTCTTGTCGTTGCTCATTATATGGATAGGATGGGCGTTAACATGTTATCGCATGAATCTTTGCGGGCGACACACTAGCGTGTGTCTTAATATTCAACGGAGGGTTTACCAAAAGAGTAAAGGGTCTATAACGATGATTATGGACAGAGGCTTCGTATTCTAAAATTCAGTAGCGTGCGCCACCGAGAGGACAAGGGCAACTTTTGTAAAAAGCACACTGAGGTTAGTTTTTCTGGGGATTTTTTTTTTGCTCGTCAGTCTTTTTTTTTTTGCTCGTCAGTCTTTTTTTTTTATCCTTTTGAAAGCTTGTCTCTCTTTTTTGGCTCCTTTCTACCCCTTTCCTGGCATTCTTTTTGCAATTTTTGGGCCTCTAGGCAGGCCCTTTTCCGAAAAGGGCACGGGCAACGGCCCCTCCTGGCCCCCTCCTGCGAACGCCACTGCTAAAACTCCCGTCTTTGAAATGGCATAGGCGTATAGAGGTGGCTTGATTTATATGTTCTATTCTTAAAAAGGATTTCTACATAATTCTTTTTTTTAACTAATCCGTGGGAAAAATAGCAGAGGATCTGCTTTTAAATTAAAAGTATCAAACCGCACTACGAGACAATAAGGAATTCCTTATTTACCACAGCTATAAGGTCAACTGAGACGGTAGCTTTGTTCCTCGCAGCGAAAAACGTAGCTACTGTCTCAGTTGGCATTGCGCCTAATAGTCCAGACAGCGTGAACCCATTGATTATGTCGTCAAAAACCGGAATGATTCTGGTATTTTAAAATCACGATTTATAATTTTCTAGACTAGTGTCTTATAATTTTGTTTCGGCGATCTATTGGAATAAATAATATTAATTTGTACTGCATTAGCCTTTTAGATTTTTGGTCTCATAGTAATTACCAGCAAACGATTAAAATTAGTATCTGTATTAGATAAACTTCAAGGTCATTGTAGGCGCGCGATGCATCATATAAGTTCGGGACGAACGTAAATAAAGTTAGTAATATTCAACAGAAAATCTCCTAGACGCCACATTTTAAAGCGGATTTTTAGCAAGGGAAAGACTAACAGTAAGTAAATAGACCTTTGGGGCCGTACTTGATGTGGAGGATCGAAAAAACTGGCCCTGGGAGGTATATCCCTTTAAACAAGGTACGGTACTGTGCTAAAATATGTTTGGGAGGGGGGAAAATTCAGAGAGAAAATGTTCGTCAAAATCATATCGGTGCTGGTTGAATTAGAGTATTCAGCTGATGCTAAGTAGATGCGTGATACAACCGTTATCAGTTGTTGGATTGTCATCGCGAGCATTAAAGTAACGAGTTTACCAAGATGGCCGCGCCTTGTTCAATGCCGGAAATGGCTTGTCTCCTCTACTCTGTCATTTAGATATCTGTGGTTGAAAGGGCGTCTCCCTCTGGAGGTCACTTCGATCATTACCGTCAAAGAGAAGCTTTTCAAGTATGTAGAACTGACCAGCGGTATTTGACCACTACATATCTTGCTAGCAGACTTTTTTTTTTATCTGCATTCCTACGATTTTAATAAAGCTGCGAATTCAAAAAGAAGAAACAGTAAAAAATAACGTTGACAGTTGCCAGCAAATCTGTTCTCCGTGCCTGGAATTAAAAAAAAAAAGAGAAATCCACTGCTAAATAATAGTTGTTTTATCCGTCATTTAAAGTAATAATAAATTTTCATGTAAAAAATGCACGAAGTAATAAAATAAATTTAAGGTAACATTCCACATTTGCAAAAATGTACTAGAATTGGAAGGACAATTATGCAAAATATTTACATGTTTAATAAATGCATCGTGGTCATGGTGTATCAACGGATGGTGATGATTAGCTGGTTGACACAGTGGATTAGCGTATGTTAGGGGCGAGAGTGAGTCTCAAGTTAACCTTTACGCCATTTTGATCCAGGTTTAATGATTTTTTTTCGGTGTTGAATTGCTCGCCTGCCAACTGGTACAGCTTAAGAAGGTATGGTAGTGAATTCTGACTGACTAGTCCCTAAATAAATAAGCTAAACGGGGGAAGAAACGATTCTAATGAAATTGGCCGAAAATGGTTCACATGTGGAATGCTTGGGGTTGATGATTGAGATGCCAGAAAAGGCTTCACTTAGTTACTACCCCTAAGTTGGTCGTTTAGGGCAGGTAACAAATGGCATGAGCATATGGGATACATCAAGTATTGTTACGAGAATAGGAACATTAAATACATCAGATTTAGACAATCAGTTGTAGTAAAAGACATTATTAAAGGCCAAAGATTATATGGTTCTTGCAGGGAAAGGGAGGACGGAGTAGTTCCAGCCGAGTGGCGCCAGGAGACGGCGCTGCAGGCAGAAGGAGTACCGGAACTGCACCGTCGCACCGGGACCAATGACCAAGGGACGGGACCCTCTCTTGGCAGCTCCAGCCGACGTGCTGATGCGAAGCCCCGGAACCAATCATGCTGCATGCGACGAACCCTGTCGATACAATGGTGGCAAGCCAATGAGAAAGCTCGGTTTAATTGCTAGAACAAAGTGGCGTTCTACCTGTAAAACCGGGAAAATTCAAGGAATTTATCAAATCTGGAAAATTCGGGCAAAAATCAGGGATTTGACAAACATTGTGAAAGACGGGATATTTGAACATTTTACGGAAAATATTTTTCCTCCATAAAGAATATCTAATTCGTATTAAATTTTGTGTTTATAAAATCTTCATTATATGCGGGAGTAAAATATCGTGTTCTTTTTGTTTCATTTCTGAGGAAGCAAAAAGCCTTTTAGGGCTAAGTAATATGGGTCGACACGTGTCAAGTGTGTTTCAAGTTTTGCTCAGATTATGGCACTCGTACTCTTTACCAATACCAGTTATACGACACGCCATGGCTGTTTGCTATGACGTGCATATCACGTGACTGGGCTAGTCCCATCAGACGGCCAAACAGCCGTTGTTCTCGTTCGTCATTGGCGAACTCATGGTGACGTCACGGCAAACAGACATTGCGCATGGTTTAGATCAGTGTAATTTTTGATTTAGCATAACGAAGATAAACGATTTTAGTGAATGTGAAAGAGAGCTATTTTATTCTTGCACTGCACCTTCCTTCGACGGAAAAAAATTCTTTGAAAAATGTCAGTGTTATTCTGAAAAGCATGGGAAAATCGGGAATTTTATCATGAGCTTTTGAACGCCACCTTGTAGAATTAATCTAAACCATGCGCAATGGCTGTTTGCCGTGACGTCACCATGAGTTAGCCAATGACGAACGAGAACAACGGCTGTTTGGCCGTCTGATTGGACTATCCCAGTCACGTGATATGTACGTCATGCCAAACAGCCATGGCGTGTGGTATAATGTGAAGTAAGATCAAAACGTGTGTGTGACACAATTGCTTTTGCCCACAAAATGTAGGTGTTTGAAATACAGGGAGGTTTGGGTTGACGAGCGGAATTAATGTAGTATGGGCGATCGGTGGGAGCCTAGTGCACGAATGAAATAGTAACTCGGTTAGATTGACGCTCAGATGTTTATTGGGTCGGAATTATATTTTAGATGTTAAAGGCTCACCAGACACTAGCGTTTTTCCTGCTATAAACCACTAAATGAATTGGGAATGATTATCTATGGCACGCTATCAGTTTTTTTTATTTTCATTTTTCATTATCGCGTTTTAATTTTCATTATCGGCCTGAATATTCGTTAACAGGTAGATAAAGGAAAATTAAATTCCGTTCGACAAAACATTCTTCGTTAATCGAAGCTTCGAATTGTTCTCAGCCTCCATCTTGTAGCTCGCCGATCGTGTTCATAGCGGCTTGGCAGCCATTGGTTGGTCGGTGGGTGACGTCAGTCCGCTTACGAAAAATATGAAATCTTGCCGTAATCTACGATCGACAACGAACTGTCATGACGACGATAAGTTGAAACGTGTCGGTCGGAGATCGCAACGGTGCGAATGGGGTATTAGCCGGTTGCCTAAGTTCTAAGTAACAGTAATGGCCCCCATCTAAGCTCACAAATACATAAATACGTGAAAAAACAGCTCTGAAAACTGTTTCCAGATGTACAAATTTGATCAATCATTTTCTGTTAAGGGAAATTAACCAGAAAAAGAAACTTGGTTGGAAAAAAAATAAAAACCGTAACAAATTTGGAAAAACCGAAGATTTTGCTGTTTTACTTTACAACGAACTTGCTTTCGTTGGAGTAGTGGAGTGCTGGAGTGTGGACAATATGGTGCAAGTCCCTTAGACTGTCGTCTGAGGAAGACGACTATTACAAGTGTTGTCGAAAATTCGCAAGTTTTAGTGGAAGCTTGAACAATATTGGTTGTGCGTATTGGACTGTAGATTTTAGATTTGCAGTAAGTTTTTGTGATTACCCGTAAAAAGTTTATTTTTAATTTTACATCGGACTAGTATTGGCAGCACGACGCAAATACACATCTAAAAATTGGCTGGTTTGAACTGGTTGGATGCACGGAAAAGGTAGACGTGTAGATTTCAAAAGGTTGTCAAACATTAACACTTCTGAAGCATGGAGGTGCGCGGATTGAGCAAGCAGAGTGAGCGATTTCTGCATATAGTGGAAATTTTCTATGTAAAAGAAACCTTATACGATGTAAAATATTTCATTGTTTTAGGTTTTTTACGTTTTTTTTTTATTTTTTCCAACCAAGTTTCTTCGTGGTTAATTTCCCTAAACAGAACGGGTATGATGTTTTGGTGCGGCCTTTTCCCCAATCCCCTGATCTAAACCGTTAATTTTATTACTTTTATTAATTTTAACCAATCCAAGGCTAGTTGTCTATTACTGCGTATCAAGGTCATCCCAGGACATCTTGGACTCTCACTGCAGCTTGACTTTTCAGTGTCTAGCACGATAATTTTCCATTTACCCTAGCGTTGTTACTGTCACTATAGCTTTCCAGTGGCGACCACAGATGGCATCTCGTCCGCAGATTAGTTTGCTAATTTTTCTATCTGACCATAGTTTGATCAGATATATTTCATAGTTGCAGGATGTATTTAACACTTTAAGGGCCATGAACGTCATAATTATGACGTCCTCACCAAAATGCTACGGCTCACCATCTTAAAGTGCTGTAATCGTGAAATAACCTAGTTACACACACACCCTGGTCAGCCCCCCCCCCCAAATGCTTTAAGGTCAGAAATCGTGAAATTACCTAGTTACAGCACTCCCCCCCCCCCCAGGGTCACCCCCTAAAATGCTTTAAGGTCAAAAAACGTGAAATAACATTACTTACAAGCAACCCCACGCCCACTCGATTTAACCCCCCTTCAAATGCTTTAAGGTCAGAAATCGTGAAATAATCTAGTTAGAGGCCCCCCCCCGTCCTACCCGGTACTCACACCCTAAAATGCTTTAAGGTCAGAAATCGTGAAATAACCTAGTTACAATACCCCCTGTGCGCTAGAAACACGGCTTATTCTGCCTGAGAGCTAGAAACATGGTGCGCTCGTAACACGTGAGATGTCTTAGTAACACGACACCCTGGAGGTTACGGATGGAATGCAAGGAACTAAACTGACGAATTTTCTCTCTCGGTCTGCAGAAATAAATAAATTACATTTATATCCGAGCATTACCGTCCCCAAATTGCCTCCCAAGAAGCAAATTGAGGGTCATACAACACCAAACCTGGACTTTTGAGCTGGGGCATCTGGTTTCTCAATCATCATTCGAAAACAAACTCCACTTTCTGTACGGTCTATCAGCTTTATATTTTGCCGCCTGTCAAAAAAAAAAAAAAAAAATTGAAAAAAAAAAAAAAACCACACCTCCACCTCGGGTCATCTGCCTTCATTACAGCGAGGTCGACCTCTTGGTCGCGCGCGAGCTTTATGCCGCTCTGTTCTCATGAGAATCTGCAAACGCCCAAGAACGCAACGTCCACCAAAACCTCATTACAACAAAACACGTACTTGCACACGGTAGCGAAAGATTCGCTGAAACGAGGGAATTGAAAGTGTAGAGAAAGTTAGAGAGAAGACCGCACGTTTGGCAGTAGCTCATCGGGAGATCCCTCGTTTGAGTGGCTTCGTAGCTGGAGGCTAGGCTGCGGGGGGTTCGTCATACCGAGGGTGTTTCCCCCACGGAGTGGCTTATGGTAGCCAAGCCAATTAAGAATGGATTCCTGCCAAGCCAGTGGCCAAACAACGTGTTGCAATGAAGAGGAGGAGGTAAAAAGTAAATAAAGCCAGACGGACATGCATAACGCAACAAGAGGGTTTAAACTGTCGACATAATTTTCGAGCCAAATTATCCAAAAAGTAGTTAGCAATTTTGGTCACATTTAGCCTTGGGAGAATTATTTTCCCATGGTAAACACGGCACCGCTGGGGCTCCTCGCCTTTAAACGAAGCTCTGCGGGACTATTTAGTGAGAGTTAAAATTCTCACGTTTGGAAGACAAAGTTATTATGAGAAAATGAAAAGCATTTAAGAATTTTAAAACGTGTTTAAAAAATTCTTATGGCATATGTTTTTTTTTGCCAGTTATTCTTGTTATGGCGCACAGCGGAGCATTTGGGACCGCCTAAATAAACAGCTCAGCAGAATAGATTAATAAAAAGATGAATGCTTTGTTGGCACTAGCAAAGTGAAGGAAAGCCCACAGAGTGATCATTTAGCCCATAAAAGGATTGCAACAGTCACACACACAAAATAACAATAAAATTACTTATTTTTCAAATTACTTGTTGGCCCTAATTGCTCAAATACAGGTTAAATTAATAAGCTGGGCTTTTAACGTGTTTGTACGCCCAATCCTTGTATACACAAGTTCTGTTTGGTCTCCACATTTATTGAGAGATATTGACAACATTGAATCTGTTACGCAAAATTTCGCCAAATACCTGTATGGGACTATTTAGTGAGAGTTAAAATGCTCACGTTTTGAACACAAAGTTATTGAGAAAATGAAAAGTATTTAAGAATTTTAAAACCTGTTAAAAAAATTCCTATGGCATATGTGTTTTTACCACTTATTCTTGTTATGGAGAACATTTAGGACCACCTATATGAACATGCTAAGCAGAATATTGTTAGTTTTTTTTTTAATTTGCACGTCGAGGGAAGCAGTTAGGAGGTTACACGTGTAACTTCACGTCCGTCCAAAAATCCGTTCGAGAACTTAGCCTGCCTTCCTAGGCAACAAAAGATCGTTTTGAAAACATCTGCTAATGCAAATTCCAGGCCTATTCCTCTACTGTTAAGCCCAATTGGTCAAATCCCGGCCTAGTTGCTCAGCATTGCTAATTGTTCATGCTCAAATACAGGCCTAACTGCTCAAATAAATGAATGAGTTGATGAGTACTTTGTTGCCAAAATCAGCGTCAACGGGGGCCACAGAGTGGCCGCTAATGCCTAACCCACAAAAGCATCAAAACAGTCACATGTACACAGAAAAATAACAATTAATTGACTTAATTTTTGCAGCCTTAATTACTCAATATAGGCCTAATTGCTCAAATGTAGGCATAACTACTCAAATAAATTAATGAATAGATGAATGCTTTGTTGGCATTAGCAAAGTCAAGGAAGGGCCACCGAGTGACCACTAATGACTATCCCACAACAGCATCGGACAGCACACACACATATATACACACACACGCAAAATAACTAATTGTGCCAATAACTTGTAGGCCCTAACTCCGCAAATATGGGTTTAACTGCTCAAACTATTAAATTATTAAGCTGGGCTTTTAAGGTTAGTAAAGTTAATAAAAATAATATGACCAATCTTGGAATATGCAAGTTCTGTTTGGTATCCACACTTATTGGGAGATATTGACAACGTTGAATCTGTTCAGCGAAATTTCACCAAACACGTGGGTAGGATAAAAAAATAAATCCTATGCTGAATGATTGGCAGTCCTTAAGCTCGAATCGTTGGAATATCGCCGTTTTGGGGCAGATTTGACTTTAATTTTTTCAAATTCTGTGTGTGTGGTACGTTGATTTTTCGGCAGATTCTATTTTAACTTGCCGGAAGGTGACCGGACACGTAGCAATTCAAAAAAGCTTCTTGTCGCTCGGGCAAAGCAAGATTGTAGAAGGTTTTTCTTTGCTGCTCGTGTGGTGAATGTTTGGAACTCTCTCCCTGGTGATGTTGTTGAGGTGCCCTAACCTGATGTTTTTAAAGCTTAACTTAAGAGAATGTGACCTTCATATATTCCGGTAAATTTTCTTTTTTAACTTTTTTTTTTTTTTTAGTCTTCTGGTGTCTTTCTCTATCCTGTGTGCTATAGTTGCGACAAGTAGTATTATTACTAATTAATGAAATGAAATGAAATGAATGAATGGATGGATGAGTTCTTTATTGTCATCAATGTCGAGTATGGGCCATAGAATGACTACTAATGCCTAGGCCACAAAAGGATCGTAACAGTCTCTCACAAAAAGTAACAAAAAAATGACTTATTTTGTAACTAAATTGCAGGCCTAATTGTTCAAATTTAGGCCTATTTTCTCAAGCGTGGGCCTAACTGCTCAAATAAATGAATAAATGAATACTTTATCGTCATAAGCGATGTTGAGGATGGACCACAGAATGACCCACTATAGTGACGGCATAAGGTGGTATGAATTAAACTAATAGTTGGATGGGGATATACATAATGGCGTCGTGTAGAGCCATTAGTCGCATCGAGCTGTGACGTCGCTTCCGCATTTTAGGATTCGCCGTGGCTGCTTAATAACAAACTATTCATATCGTTCGTTTCGCTCACTCCATTGGCGTCGGTCCATGCTTCCTGTAATTTCTTTGATTCCAAGAGCATCACAAAATCATGTACGGATTATTTCGACGCAAACTAATTGCAATTGTTGCTCACAGTTCGTTCATTACATTCCTCAGCACGTCTGCATTTCACTTAGTACATCATTCAAAACATACGATTTGTTTGTTTGTACGTCTTCTCCTCCAGAAGTAATCCCCCTACGTAGGAGAGAGAAGAAAGATTGAGAGAGCAACGCGAGACACACATTGAGAAGGTTTAGTTTACGTGGAACTCCATGTTTCAGAAACAGAAATGTTTGACACCCTTTTAAAACCAGGTCTATGGGTTTGATTTTACCATGCATCAAGTCAGTTGATACAAAACCAATTTTAAGATCTATTATGTATGGTGCAAAATATGTCGTCCTTTTAGGTTATTTTTTGCATGCGTCCTTTTCCAGATCATCTCAGTACGCAATTAATAGCTTTAAGACGGTTTATTTGTCACTAATTTGCCGTGCATGGACAAACTATGACGTCATGAACAAACATCATGAGGGTAAAAAAAACTTACGTTAATTTTTCAGGTTCTTTCGCGTATTTGAGGGGCATAATATCAAGTTACAGCGATGTAAATAGACCTAACCGAAGCGCAATTTAATTACCTTTCAATTGGTTTTACTCACATCTTTGTAGGTGCCTTGGTTCAAGTGAAGTAGAGGTACAAACACACACTCACATCATACGTTTTTATAGCCGACGAAATATACATAACCTGTTTTTTATAGCGTTTCCCTCCTTTTGAGCTTTAATTCCCCTATAAGCTTGAAAGTTGGCTTCCCAGCCGGGCTTGTACTACTTACTGCACATGCGCAGGATTGGGCTGGCTATATATACTCGGTGCAGTCGTCTGATGGCATCATTTCTCCTAGGGTGCTCATGACGACGTGGCTTCATCATTCCATAGGATGCATCCTACTCAACTTCGAGCTTAGGATGGCTTCCGCTAGGATGCCTTCTGCTACCAAGGATCTCCCGGTTGAAGCTACGCTCCCGGCCACCTCCATTCCGACTTTAAGGACAGCTGGACGAAGGACCGAACCGTCCTCTCCTCGGACAAGGATACATCCGTCTCCACAAGTGCTACATTGCCGATCAGGGCACTCTCCTATCCAGCGTTCCTCGACATCCGCCAGCTGCTTAATAATCCACCATCCGCTATTTTCTCGGCGCTGCTGTCCTCCTTTCCATCTGAGGCACGTCGTGCACTGAAGAAATAAAAAGGGGGGGGGGAGGAATGGGACGCAGCTGCCCCGCTTCCCCTGTTTTACCTCCGTACCTCTTCAACCTACACTATGATCCCACCTAGAGCGCTGCAACCGCTGACTGTGTGGTGATACCACATTCCATCACCAGGCGCCACTACAGTCGCTCACCTCGCGGTTCAAATTGCTGCACGCCTAACGGTTTTGTGTCCTGTTCATCGTTCACCATGTCCGACTCCTCTTCGTCTGAAGATCCTATACCAAACAGCAAAGCAACTCCGGACACTGAAGCAACGGTACCTAAGGAAGCAAATGTGCCTTCACCCAAAGCATGCCATTGTTTGGGTTTCTCCGAAAACTCCACTACATACCATTTCGATCCTCATCCATGCTGCCTGCGACACAGACAGTGTGACGGACAGGAACGTAACTGCCGTATCTGCCTCTCCATTTCACCAAACCGTTGGACAATTATTCGACGAAAGCAACATCAATCAAGACAGCGGATGCAACATGCATTCAAAAAACGAGAAGAGTTACGAGCCCTTAAACAGTCTCAAGTGCAAGCCCCAAGTCCGACCGTTCCTTCACTTCCAAAGAAAGCCACCAAGCGTTCTGCGTCGGGACCACTGCCACTCATTCATCCTCTATAACACCCTGCCTTTCTCGACACCAAAGCAATCCCTGCTGTAGCAGGAACGTCAGGTATCAAAACAATCAAGGTCGCTCGTCAACAGCTCATCCCCGCTAAGACGCCGTCCTCAACATCCGTCAAAACTCTGTAACTGTCTCTACCATTTTCCACGGTATCACTTCCTTCGGCGTCCCTGGCCTCCCCAGTTTGTGTTTCATCTACGTCCCCTCCGAAGAGTTTTCAAACTTTCTCTCCAGCGGACGTGCCATCCCCTTCTAAACCTACTCTGTTCCCGACGCACCAGTGCTTCGGACAGCAATGACTATGGGTTTGCATCTTTCGGCCAGGGAGCAAGAACATTTAGACTTCAACCAGAAATTTCTCTTTGAATACCTCGATGGGGTTGTCACGGACTCAACACTCTACGCTCCGCTCAATCTAATATTGCATCTTTACAAGAGACAGCAGCATCCGCTGAGGCCCTCCAATCTGAAAACACTCTCCTCCGTGCAATGAACGTGGCATAGTCTAACGAACTCGAGCTAATAAACCAGCTTTATCGTTCCCTTCGCATAAATTATGCTCTGCTTCGCGCATATAACGCTTGGGTCTCGCCAATCCCTGCTTCCCTACCTTGGAGGGCCTACTACTGTGCCGTTCCCATACTCGTCGCCTTAGACTTGCTCCATCGTCAACCATGGTCCGCTCGCAACTTCATCCTCGTCCTGCGGACACGTTCTCATCACCTACCTTGGCCACACTTCACCAAGAAGCTTCTTCACCGTTACCATCTCCACTTCGAGATCCCTCGTCCGCAGCCTGTGATTATCCCACTCCGGATGACGATCCACCAACATCAGCCTCCGCCTCTCCTGTTACACTGTGGAAGGAAACATTTGCCACGAATCTATTTCAGAAAATCTCATCGTATTCAGTGTGGCGATACGATAACGCTCCAAGCTTTATCCCTGTCTTCCACGGTATCACTGGAACTTCATCACAGTCAACAGACGTGATGCCATGCTCCCCGTGTTGAGGCAATGCTTCAGGAATGGTGTTGAGATTTCGTGTCCTCCCCTAAATATCATCTTTTTTCATCCATCTCTTGCTCATTTACGGCCTTATTGGCGAGCGTTCCACTTCATCCGCCTCCCATGAGGGGACGGTACAATCGCGATCCTCGCCTCCCTTTTCGGAACTTGTTCTCACAAAATCAACTTTATCGATCTACACCTTCAACTCCCTATGCAGCACCTTGCTTCCAACGACCAACATCTCAAAAAAATCACTAACCAGCTGTCTGCATTTTGATTCAACTCCGAAAATATGTTCCACCTCTTGTGTTTTCCACGAGCCGCCTTACAGACACCGTCCGCCTCTTGCATCTGCCGCAGTTCGTCCCATCATGCGTTCACCTTTCTCCATCATCCATAGTTCGGACATCAGCCACTCTTCACGTCTACTGATCTACTGAAACATTCGTCACCGCCTATCCGCTTTGCATGCCTTCCATTGTCCGTCCTACGGAAGATATCCGATCCTCACTTCTGCCAGTACCTCTTGCAACACCACGCACCATCCGCCTGTCCGTCTCACACATGGGATCACCATCTTCCTAACAAGGTAGGCGATTTCAGTATTTTTTTTCTGATTTCCTATCTTGTACCCCATGGTGTTAAGACCCCTGCATGTGGTTCCTTCTTCTGCTTCCTGAACCATTACTAGATTATGACAAATTACCGCACTGCCTGACCTCACTTAGGATGTAACCCTTTCCGAAACAGCAGTCCGCAAATAGTTTCGGTCTTTAGTGAAATTGGTCTAGGACTCAGGGTTGTCTTCGCCAGGGATTAGTTCCCGGGGATGCCGGCTTGTACGTGAGGGGAAAGCGAACCTAGCCCTCCTCTGAGGTGACAAAGTCCGCTATAAAAAACAGGTAATGTACATTTTCGTTGGCTATAAAAAGACTAAAATTGCAGGCCCTGCACCTGCTTAATTTTAGTTTTTATTGCCTAACCAAAAATTTACATTACCTTCAGTCCCACCCAGGCCTCCCCTCCATAGTCTAGGTTCTGGGTGAAGAGAAATAATGCCATCGGACGGCTGTGCCGAGTCCAGCCCAATCCTGCGCATGTGCAGTAGTACAAGCCCGGCTGGGAAGCCAACTTTCAAGCTTCTAGGGGAATTGAAGTTCAAAAGGAGGGAAACGCTATTAAAAACAGGTAATGCATATTTCGGTTAGGCAATAAAAACTAAAATTAAGCAGGTGCAGGCCCTGCAATTGTAGTCTTTTTAATGACGTAGATACAATGCATGACGTTAATTGTGCAGCAAAATTATCCCCAAACGTTTCGCGCTGTGGGTTAGGTTGACGGTTTGGAAGGTATGTAGGTTCTGAAGGGTAATCTTCACTTGAAATTCTGGAAGTGCCATAAAAACTCGAGGCAGGTGCGATACGTGAGATGGAAATTGTCAGTTTGTTTGCTAATTTGTTTCTTCACGTAAGAAGGAGGAAAGAGACTGAGTGATTTATTGCACAAGAGAAATTGAAAAAAAAAGGCACGTACGCCAGTAGGTCTAAGAGAATCTATGGAAAAAAAAAGGTTAGCAATGCTTACACAAAAAGTTTTTTTCCCTCCTAGGAACTAGCACGACACAGTTTTAAAGTAAACTTGCCACTCTGCCGTATAACCGCAAAAAGAAATGTCGCATTGTGCAAATAAGGTCTCGTGTGGAACATTGACTTAATCCAAGGTCAGGTGAGATGGATACTTGCTTCTTGCTTCGCGACACAAAAGCTTGTATCCTAGTCGGCCTTGAATTTCGCGCGGATATCTACACATATGTTTTGCTTGCACCAAACCATGGGCGACGGGCTATTTATTTTGGACTGACCCATAGGTGAGGAAAGCAGACATTATGACATCAATCTAAACGCAGGTTGATTATTAATGTGATAAGGCTCGCAAAAGTTCATTCTTTTTACGGAATAAGTGAAAAAGGGCGAGCTTGTTCATTTTTGGCACGCTAGCAACGATAAAGGGCGAGCGTGTTCATTCTTTGCACAGCAGCAATGAAAAGTGTAAGCTTTCGGCAATGTGAAGGGTAATGTCCATTAGTAATAAAAATCAGTTACAAACGAAATGTTACGACATGGAAAAGGGCAAGCATGTTCATTCTTTGCACGGCAGCAAAGAAAAGGGTCCCCGACAATGTGAAGAGGAATGTCGATTACTAATCGTAATCAGTTACAAGCGAAATATTATGACATGTATTGTTGACGGACAATTCTGGACAATCAAACTCTGGGCCGTAACAGAAATTCAATTCAATTCAATTCTTTAATCCAGAGCCATGACTACATTCGTACGCTCTTGACTACAATAAAACGATAAGAACAAAGTAAACTTAATACCAAACAAACTAGATGCCATTACCAGAAACAAAACCAGTGCAACAACAAACGGGACTGTGTGACAATACCGCGGTCTTCTAGACTTGTTTATAATCCTATTCGTAGGATCACAAAAACAAAAAAATCTCCTAGCCGCCACCTTTGAACATCGAATTAATATAAAATATTCCATTATTAGCATGCAGATTGTTAGGGAGGATAAAAATACTTTGAAAAAAAAAACATTTATTATTATTTTTTTTTATGAAGCCATGCATTACGTGAAGCAAGAATAACAGTCGCATAAAAAAAAATAAAGTGCTCATAGGTTTTCTAGCTGAGGGTGTAAAAGGTGAGTGGGGGAGGGGGAGGCATAAAATTTGCCTCCCCTCGAAAAAATACTTAAAAAATAAAAAATACTAGTACGCAAATTGATAAATTCGCTCAAAATTAATTAAGTGGTTCTCGGGAGCAGTATAAAAAATTGATGCGAGCAAGCGACATTTTATTTTTATTTTCATTTGCAATTTTTC
>JAHWFP010031565.1:168797-187054 GCA_023313725.1 Lithobius niger
TAATCAAAATATCATTTAACCATCAATCACTGTAGTCCAAATATCCATGAAAGTCATCAATTGTAATCCAAACTATGATTTTTGCATTATAAACCAAATAACCACGAATCTTCCATTGCAATCCAAATAAACGTAAGTCTACCATATTAATACAAATAGCCATGAGTCTTTCTTCCATTGCAATCAAAATAAACGTAATTCTACCATTTTAATCTAAATAGCCATGAGTATTTCTTCAATTGTAATCAAAATAAACGTAATTCTACCTTTTTAATCCAAATAGCCATGAGTCTTTCTTCAATTGTAATCGAAATAACTGAAGACATTGTAACCCAAATATCCATCAAAGTCATTGTTGTCAAAATAATCATGAGAGATGTGTGTGGTTATGCATGTGTGACTTTAGGCCCTGTTGTTAATGTAGAGTCGGTAGTAAGATGGGACTTGGCCAGCGGTGGCAGCATGTCTGCGTTGGGACACTGGGTAATTGGGTTGATTTGTTGCGATGTCATCATTGCCTGGGCACGCTTGTGCAACATGTTACTTTTAAGTAGTTCGTAAGTTCTTAGACGAGAGTGTACGGCTTCTAGGCCTTTTAAACGCTAATAAAATACAGTAAATACAGTAAATGAGAGATGTGTATTGTAATCCAAATATCCACGAAAGTCGTCCATTGTAGTCCAAAAATCCATGAGAGACAACCAGGGTAATCCAATGGACGAATTTTAGGGATATTTGGATTACAGTCGGCGTCTCTCATTGGATTACAATAGATGACTGTGATTGATATTAGGACTAAAATATGTTCAGTCTGCTGAGCTCAGATCTAAATATTAAGGGATTGTTAAGCACGCCACTCTATTTGATCCATACGATTACAGGGTTCGTACATTTTACTTTAAGAAAATTTCAAAGATTTTCCAGGAGTATTTAGCGTGCACGGGTAGCTGAGAGCACTGGGTCGTCAGATTCGATAGGCGTCCTGGTCACAGCTGTACATCTCTGGCTTCGTAACAGACCCGGGTTCAAACCTGGTGAAGGGAAGTGCATACGTACCGGTTTTTCTCCGGTTGCACGAGGGTTTCTTTCGGGTACGCCGGTTTCCACCTTCATGCGGCAAAAAAAAAAAAAACTGTCATAATGGTGGTACCTGTTCCACTTAACATCTGCAACTTGGGTATTTGGATGTCCCGTGCTATCTTCTATTTCTATTTAAAGACAAATTTACAGAATTTTCCAGGACTTCCTTAAAACTTAACCTTCCCGGCACGAACTACATTTTAAGACTAATCGATACCATACAGCTAAAAAAAATTAAGTAGAAAAAGAAACTAAAAAAATAAATTTACGAACTTCACATGGAAAGTTTTAGCGAACTTAGATAAGCGTTACTTTTTCAGGAGTTTTCAAGAGTCTTCATTTCCAGTAATTTTCAAAAAATATACAGGTGCAAAATTATTTTCCAGGAGATTCCTGGAATTCCAGGAAGCGTAGGAACCATGGATCATTAGTGGTAGAAAAAAAAATATTTTTTTTTTGCAGACACTTAAATCACGCTGAAGCCACCCTAAATGGTAAACTCAAATCCGCAGCTGTGCTCCGATCTTTTAACTATCATTCAGCGAGCAAATATATGCAGTATTACAATCAAAACGATCACAAGAACAAACTAAAAAATTATCAAGATCTAGCATACAGTGACGAGTCATAAAGGACCGCATCGCTCCAGAATCAGTTATCGGACAATCCATCAGTGCTGGAACATTGTAACGTGGTATTCCGCCAGGTCTCCTTCTTGAGCCAACCCTTTTCAAGAATCATTTCTCCATCATCACGCGCCAAATGGAGGGGTCAGACAGTCTCGTGCCTCCCAAGAAGCTGCGGTGTTTTTTTCTTTTTTTTTTTCTTGTACCTGGACGAGGGTAATTAAAATGCTCCCTTGGTCGATTGATAATTCATTAATGGCGTTACCGTCGCCCCCTCTAGCGGGTTTCGTGGCAATCGCCAATGAAGTACAACGCCGCTTCATTTACTGGCTCTTGCCTGCGAGGCACGCCGGGAATGCAGCTCCGTGATACCGCCTGGTGGGGCGCAATGGACAATAGGTAAATGGACAAATGAACAATGATTTTACTTCAGTTCAAAGCGAATCGTTAATCTACTTAAAAAATTCATTATTTTTGCTTGTATTTTAAGACATCCAAGTTTGCCTCCATGGTGTTGGCAACACAGGTGTTTTGGAAGTAGATGATGCTCCGCGTTTCAACCTTTGACACTGAAATCTTTCACAAAAAAAAGTAAAGTTTAGGGTTTAACGTCTCTTTCAACTGTAAGTTATCTCAAGAAGGGTCGGTGATAGAATTCCCCGGGACTGGTGCAAAGTGGGTGTTGCCCCCCCCCCCCGCCTCCCTGTTTATTTTGCCTCCCCTAGCCCTGGAAACCAACGTATATTCCATGTTCTTGGACTGTTTGAGGTCTCAGCAGAGACGTCAAATTAGATTTGATCCTGATGGCACTGAAGAAACCACAAGCTCATATAACATAAAAAATCAAATGCCTAGATTGCACTATCATTTAGGGTGAAACCTGCCGAAGACCACTCGGCGTGAGAAAATTGGACCACGGTTAAGCTGTGAAGCTGCCCC
Organism: Lithobius niger; assembly: GCA_023313725.1. NCBI lineage: Eukaryota > Metazoa > Arthropoda > Chilopoda > Lithobiomorpha > Lithobiidae > Lithobius > Lithobius niger. Next base: position 171,443 of record JAHWFP010031565.1, read on the forward strand.
GAAGTCCAAAGAATCATATGCAGTGGCCAAACACGCAGAAGCCACCAAACATACCATAGGCGTCAGTGGCACATCCATAAATTATTTTGAGCCAATAGGAAAAATAATTGGACCGCAGCAGAGCCATGACCATTTTAATAATTTTCCCCAACATGGAGAAATGGCAAAACGTTTTTAACGATTTCCCCATGGTTAACGTTTAAAGATCAGTGATGTCGCTGTATGGCAGATCGTGCAACCGTTTGTTTGCAATTAATGGCATTTTCAATTGTGTGTTTCATCATTTTTACTGTCAGTAGGGCTCAGTGGCGTAGCTACAGGGTGGCCACCGGTCCCCAGCCTCAGGGGGCCCCGGAAAGAAAAAATATATAATTTAGATTTAAAATAAAAGGCTCTATTGTAGCGCACTAGTTTTATTTAATTTGATACAAACGGTATTTTAAAACTAATTTCGAGCCTCCCCGTCCGTCCATGCCCCTCTCATTAAAAAAATGTGGCGGCCCAAAAAAAAACTGACGAGCTGAAAATTTCTCCAAAGTCCAAACTTTTTTCCGAGTTTTTTTCTTTCAAAAAACGTGAAAATATATAGTGACCACTTGACTGGAGTACGAAAAATTGGTCCTCTATTTTCACAATAACAAAAATAAAAAATAAAATAGAAAAAAGCGTATGGACTTAGAATTTTTATGGGCCTTCATGTATATTAAAAGGGGGACCCCCCAAAGGACTAATTTACCATTGACCCCACATCATGTAGCTACGCCGCTGTTTCTCTCCAAAACAAAATTACTGATTGCGCCCCTGAGAAAATCACGAAATTTAAAATATCTAACCAGTCTAACCCACAATCCGAGTGTAACCTGCCATTCTTTATTTAGCGTTTGAGGAGACCTTTACAGCGCATTCGTCAAATTCACATTTCTGGATTTACAGTTCTGCTAAAGAGATTTGAACTGTCACGAAGGATGACGTAATCAGCACGAAGCTTCTGATTGGTTCCCCACGTCGCCCGTAGCAACCAAACGACCGCCGCCAACACAAAATGGATGTGTAAGCATTTACAGGAAAGCCAACCGTACTCGAGCAAGCGGACAATTACGTAAATTGGCATTAGTAAAGTACTAGTTACGGTACGGTTTGACCTCGGTAACGTTACGGTAACTGCACCAAAACTATATTACTCGATAATCTAAACACAACAAACAAAGCTAGATATTATTCCTTCTTTGTTTAGACGAAAAAGTTTTGAAAGTTGGAATCTACTGCAATCTACCATTACTAAAATCTCACGTAATACAACATTAAATAAGTCCGTTTCGTCCCCGATTTTTAGTGACCAGTGTCTTTTTTTTTTTGGCAGTGCCGCCAGACATTCTCTGAAATGGGAGGGTCAATGGTAACCCCCGACGCGGGGGGGAGGGGGGGGGGCAGTGAGACTTTAGAAAAACTTACGTTCGAAATTCCCATGAACTTTTTTTTTGCTACTACACTAGCTACTTCCAAGTTCCTCAATTGGGCGTTAGGTTAAAAATACGAAAAAAACTGATTTCGGTCACAGATTGGCACCAAAGTATATCGGTTTAGTTAGTACAACTCGAACGCCGAATTGCGTGACGTCTATTAAAACAGCTGGTAAATACCAGCGGCACACCTTGGGGTGGAGGAAGGGGGAAAAGATCATCACGGGGCAAGACTTAGTTAATGAGACATTTATTGCAGGCTATTCTGAAAACAGGCTTTAGAAACGCTTCGAAGGCATAAAACTGCTGAATTTGAGTTGTTTTTCGGGGTTCCGAGGGCCTTAAAGCGACCCCCCCCCCCACCTTCTAAACCTTTTAGCTGGATTCCATTTTTTTGCCTCCCTTTTCTTTCCCTGTCAGTCTGGCTCAGCGGTAGGACCTTGGCCTTTGGTTTCGAAGGTCGTGGATTCGATTCCCCGCTCAGGCAGTCTGACATATAAGTCCAAAAGGCAACGAAAATAGGTTTGCACCTGTATTTAGTTAATAAAAATAATAACAATGACAAAATTACAAAATTATTTTATTATAAATAATTATAAATTATAATTAAAATTATAATTTATAATTATTTATAATAAAATAATTCACTAAAACCAAATTATTACCATCCTTATTAGCAAAGCAAAGTTACAATTTTATTTGCCATATTTATCACTATTTTTATTAACATTCTTATTACTATTTTGAGTTACTATATTTATTAGTATATTTAATAGCGAATGCAAAGTTACTATTATTAGAAAATTCAATTATTACCATTATTATAACAAGTACAGAGTTAAGGTGCATCATAAAAAAATATAATAACAGTAAAAATAAAATAAACGTGACACAAAGAAACAAAGAAAATCTAAATAACTGAACTTTCAGCTGACTTTTAAATAAATTTTCAAGGACCACAGTACTGATACCCAGTAGCCATCGAAACAGGTATTTCTGGAAATGATGAATTTCCGTAATATCTTTTCTGTAGTTGGGTATGTTATTGTAAAATTTGCTTCCAAGGAAGTTGCTGCTTTTATGCAGTTTTTCTTTCGTAATTTTAGGCTGAATGACAAAATTTTAGACTCACCCCTCGTGTGGTAGTTGGTTACAAAACGAGTTGTAGCATGTTTATTGCAGCATATTGTTTATAAAAGGGTTAAGACACCAAAAAAAAAAAAAAAAGGCCCGAGAAAAAAGTTGCTCCTCTCCTCTCGTGGACCTGCGCACGACTTAGCTGCAGTTCATTTCTCTTCGTTGGAATTTTAGGGGGAAATGTTTAGTAATGGGCAAAATTTCTCCACCCGAGCGAAGTCGGGTAATTCTGTTATAGTGTGAATATATGTGTGTATATATATATATATATTATTCACACAAGGTGATTCAATCTTGCGTTCTCCAGGCTCATGTGTGCTTATAGCTACTTAACAACTCGGCTAAGTCTTTTTACTAACTTAGCTACACATTATACTGTCCGCATCCCATCTTGAGTTCGCCCCAGAATGAACACAAATAATCGATTGTATGTTTTTGGTAGCAGAGTGCCTTGTTGTTATCCAAAATAGTTACAAAAACAATGGCGGCCGTCGATTAAAGCCGCCCTCTGCAGGAAGACGTATCCGATCATAAATTACGTGCAGGGCTCAAGATACGCTGCGCAGACAATAATCTACTAAATTATTACTAACTTGGCTATTAACTAGGCTGTACTTGTGGTTAGGGATTTACCGGCATTGGAATCAGCGTCGGTATCGAATGCGGCTACAGAACCGCATGCCGAACTCGATGCGCGTTTTAGTCTCGTATGAGCGTCTAAAAATTGAAATTTGCCGTAAAATGTGCACCAGACGAGAAAATAAAGAAAAAAACTGTTTGTGGCATTTTAAAGCACATTTCCAGCTGCATCTTCCCGGATAGCTATTAATTGCTTATTTACAGGCCAAAATTTTTATAACAAAATGTTAACAAAATAGTAAAAGTATTTTTTTTTTGCAAAGGGGTGCAGTGCACTCATAATTCCACAACTAATTTATTTGTAGCTAATAAAATTTTAAATGTACTAAACGCAAGAGACTGTTATAATTTTAACAAATTATTATGATAACAAATTTAGAGTAAAATAAACGCATAAAATTAAGCACCAAAACCTTAAGATTGAAAATAACACAAAAGTCGTTATACACCAACTATTTTTAATAGCATAGGTTGGTTGCCAGAGAACTAACAAATTTGCCAAGCTTAGGAATGGCAACGAATTACTTAAAAAACTGTGTACCAAATGACAAATATTTTGGTTTCCTATTACGAACCAGTGACAAAACTCTAATAGACCTCTTGGTCTTGTTGTTTTTGTTAAATTTTCTTTTTACACTACCATTTTAAAAACCAGTCACTGGTTTAACTTGTGTTATTTCTTTTTTCTTCTTTTACTATGGCTTGGACTATTGAGATAAAAAACAATATAAACCGATTTAAAATATTTCGGGATGTAATCTAAATAAAATGTATTAATATTTAATGAGTTTACATCATAAATACAACCAAATGGGATTCGTTTGAACCTAGGCTATAATCAGTGACGGCGCCAGGGTGGGCCACGAAAGCCCCTCCCCCATATTTCACGCCCCCCCCCCCCCAACCCCAGCACTCAGGGCACCGCCAGAAAATGAAATAATAAAAAAAAAGATCTTGCAAGCTCAACTTGAAATCAAATGCATAAACAGATCTTTTATTTTTTTTAATTTAATTTTATTTATATATTTTTTTGTAGCAAGTTGGTATTATATGTGTAGCCTAATTTATTTTTTTGTGTTTATGGGGCGTCTTTACAAATAAATTGTGCCTACATTTAAGCCTTGGTTACGTTCAGGTTGGATTAAACGGAATAAATGTGCCTAATGCGGTTGCCTTGAAAAAAAATCCTTGGCCCACTCTTTTTCCAGATGTTCCCTTTGGCGCCCCCCCCCCCCCCCCCAAACAATCCATTCCTGATGCCGTCACTGGCTATAATGGCCTAGTAAATCATTTCTTTGCGTATAGTGTCAGTGCATGAAACGTAGTATTGGATATGAGGTGAGATATTGAACCGGTATCGGATACGTATCGGAAATGGTGCCTTATCGGATCGATCACTTCCTACTGTGGTTCCCAGAACGATTCATGACTTCCGCTTTTTAGTCTTGGAATGCGTATTTTGCTTTCGCTTGGTTGCGTAAGTGTCCGTACGTGGCACTCAATGAGTTAAAGGACTACACATGGGAGCATCTTATCATATGTGGATGCACTTTGGGACACATTTTAAGGTTAGGGCGCATTTAAGCAACCACTCCCCTTTGCATTCTCGCAGCTAGAAGCTAGAAATCATCTGAAATTCCAACATGTCGGCAGTTTTAGTTCTGCCGATTGACAACGAAAACAGTCAATGTGTGAGTTCAGAAGCCACTAGGGAAACCGTTTCGTCGGGAGGAATTCTTTATCTCTTTGTCACGGATTATAAGACTGCAAGCATTTACTCAAACGACGTCGGATTTAGCAAATCCAGGTATCGTTGTTACCATGGCAACGACACACTTGCCATCACGATTACATTATAGCTGCTAGAATGCTAAGGCGAGTCGTTGCGTAAACGCGTCCTTATACAATGCAACTGACATTAACCTTTATACTGTCCGCGGCCTATCTTGAGTTCTCCACAGAACGAACACAGATAATCGATTGTACGTTTTCAGTAGCAGAGTGCCTTGTTGATATCCAAGATGGTTACAAAAACTATGGCAGCCATCGATTAAAGCCACCCCCTTCCAGGAAGACGTAGCCGCTCACAAAATACTTGCAGGACTCAAGATCCGCCGCGCTCACAATAGAGTTAAGCTCGCAAATGTCACATATGTACCCGCCGAGCGCAAATACAAAATTGCTGAAAAAAAAAGTCTTAACGAAGACCAAAAGGACTAAAAAGTAACGTCCCTAAACAGCTTGTCAACCAACCATCCCCATGCAGTCACGCACGAGCATATCATTCTATACCCGCATTTCGAATTGACCAAGTCTTTAGCCCGAACAACAAAAAGTTGTCCGCGGCAAGCTCTTTGCCCTCATCATACGTTGGACAGTACGGATGACAATCCTTCGTAGGACGACTGTTTTTCAATTATGCATTTGACAGCAACGCAGGTAATAACACGACCAATACTCGTCACTTGTCTCATTTGGTATTCCCATGAAAGCGATTGTTGTCTATATGAACTGGTTTTCGATGTAAAGTTGTTTATCTCTAAAATCTTGCAGCGGACTGCTGACAGGGTAGATCAAAGAAAAGAATTGAAAGTTTAACGCTGCAGAAATGTTTGCGACGCTCGCTCATTCGGCGTCGACTCACTGCTCTCGAGGAGATATCTTTTTTGGCATTTCAGGGATGCTGCCGGGAGTACCAGCTTTTTTCACATTCCCAATTTGCATTTTTTTCATATTTTTTACATACCTGCTTTTCATTTTTTCCCATATTTTTCACATACCTGCTTTTCATTTTTTCCCATATTTGTCACATACCTGCTTTTCATTTTTTCCTATATTTTTCACATACCTGATTTTCATTTTTTCCTATATTTTTCACATACAATACATACTTTTTCATTTTTTAATCACTATTTCTTCGTTTTCATATACCGCACCAGTTTCAAAATTATTTAATAACATTTTCTTCTTTTCCAGTAACCATTGTAATTTCTCCGTAATTTAACTCAAGAGTAGGAAAGCGAGCGAATCCAAAGCGACTTCACTGGTAAAACAACCAATTTTTTTTCGTGTTCTAACCACAGACATGCCTCCATAGTTCCGGGCCTAAAATTAGGGCCAATAATTTTATTGTTGTTACTTCGTTTGTGTTTTTGGCCTTTTTTTGCACACCAACACTCGTATTTTTCACATTTATTTTTAGATTTTTCACTTTTTTTCACACCGGCAGCATCCCTGCATTTGTATACCAACACACAAAATTCCAACACGCCCCCACCCCAAGAAAAAACGATAACAAAATGATGAAGAAATTTTTTGGCTCACAATGTTGCTGAGCTGTTCCGTTCACGTGAAACCTTACTGCTGCATTTTTCTGTTAGACACGTAAATAAAATTCAAACCAGTGCCCAACTTTCAAAATTACTGTAATAATAATATTCTCTATTTTATAGGCTACACACTCACACAGTGTACACTCGTCTACTTTTGGGGCTAAATTCTTCAACATTCAAGTCGTCCCCTTTCCTGTCATCCTATTGGTGAATGGAAAGATTAATCAATATTCACCAATATCAATATTGATGAACAGAAAAATTTTCCAGAGTTTATATTCACGATTACAGGCCTGGAATTTCGTTTTTATTTTCAACGACATTTCCAGATTTTCTAGGACTCGCAAGAGACCTGACTTATTTAATCTGTAGGTCTAAGACGATTAGTTTTTACGATTTTTCAGCGATGTCGTTTAGCCAAGTTCACTGCACCAATCTAACCTACCATATCTAACCCAGTAAAAACTGTAAAAACATGTGAATACAGCAGCAACGATTCACATGGACCAAACAGTACGGCAACATTTCGTTTAAGTTTTAAATCAAATAGTACGTGTTAAAAAATACATTCTAATAATCGCTATACGGGCCACAATGTTTACGAATTTTGATTGTTATAAAAAACAAACGTTACGAACGATATTGTTTATTGTCTGATTCCATTTCAAAGTTTGTAACTACCCTTTTTACTCCAATTGTTAAAATCAACATCTTAATTATTGGCATGCAGCGCGCCGTGAAAGCAACCGGTTCAGCTCACACGGCGGGTATGATTTTTGGCTGGCAGCGGCTGAGTGGCGTGGCAGCGCACACGTCTACTGTACCAAATTGTCTCCAACAAGCGACGTGTTTCGCTGAGGGTATTATAGCATTAGCGTGGCGAATAGCATCAGGACCTAAGGGCGCGTTTAGGCAACGAGACCTTCTCGCTCGCCGAACGCTATTTGCTAGACAACCGTTATTTATTTACGATTAGTTTCCCCTTTCTACTAAATGAATGCAGCAATAGATAACAAATTGAATTTATTTACAAATAACAACATGGAGAAGATAAGAACAAAGTGCAACAGTGATTTTAAACATTGTTACAACATTGTTGTCATTTCACATTGTTGCCAAAATTTGCTGTTCTCGTACAAAGAACAGCTTCTGGCTGTGATCAGACGACGGTAGAATAAATAAAATTTAGTAGCTGGTCGCAGCGAGAATTCAAAATCCAACATGGCGCCTATTTCGGAGTTTTCGAATCGATGACAAACCTTCGAATGCTGGCGTTCAGAAATCAGTCCACCGTCGTGTACTGCAGTAAAAATTGTTTTCTTGTTGTCATAAATCGACACTGTCGTATCGCAAACATCGTACTTCGTGTCGAGAGGCACGAGGAGAAGATCTGCGTCCGTGTCGTTGCCATGGTTGCCACCTATAGAGCAGTGACATTTGCCGTCATATTGGCACCAGTATGGGTTTTGGAGGGCATAACTACAAGGTGCACTACATAAAAATAGAGGAAAAAACAACGGAAGAGCCGAGATCTTAGGCTTAAAATAACGTTGTTTTCTCCAACAACAAAAATCGCGCGTTTTAGGTCTAAGACATCACTCTTCACAGCATCGGCTTCAGTATGGCGCCCTTCTGTTTCTCTCTGCAGTGCCCCTTGCAACTAACCCATTAAGGCTCCAGCGTAGAGGTATATACAATAATGCTACGTCGTGTCACTGCTCTATAGACAACTCAAAGCCTCATGGTCCGGTAAAGGCGAGAAGCAGCCTGCAGATTTAGTATTAACCAAGTAAGGGCGCGTTTACGCAACGACTCGGCTTTGCATTCTGGCAGCTGGAATTTAAACGTGATGGGAAAGGTGTCGTTGCCATGGTGACAACGCTACCTGCTTTAGCTAAATCCGACATCGTTTGAGTAAATACTTGCAGTCTTATAATTCGTGCCAGTAAGATAAAGAATTCCTCCTCATGAAACAATTTTCCCAATCGCTTCTAAACTCAATGATTGACTCGTTTCGTTGCGAGCTGGCAAGAGCTAAAACCGCCGCCATGTTGGAATTTCAAATAGTTCTAGCTTCTAGCTGCGAGAATACAAAGGCGAGTCGTGGCATAAACGCGCCCTTAAAGCTAGTGTGCGAGAAAATTGTCGTTGCGTAAACCCGCCCTATAAGGACAATCCTCTGACTTTGCTCTAAAGCTTTGCAAAAGCTGAACAGCAACAAATTTAAAATTACTTTTTCTGGAAAGCCGAGAGGAGTCTTCATCACCATCACCATCACCATCATTTCTGCTGCTGTCCTACATGAACTGAACATTATCATTATCATGTAAGCCAGCTCCCGTCTTCGCAAAATTTGCGGGATTTGAGCCGTGAAATTGCTTCACGCTCGCTCTTGTTCTCCCGCCTAAGGACAAAACAAAAGTATCCCGAGTGGTCTATTGCAGAATGTAGTAGCTAACATCGCATAAGGACCAAGTTTAAGAACTAAAGAAGGATGGAGTTTTAAAATTTGATTTTTATCGCGGCGTCGTGTCGAAGCACTTAGCTTTACCTTCTGCGATTATGTAGTAGGTTGTTTCACGACTTAGATGTGAATCAATTTGCATGCTCTACTTTGGTTTTTTTTCCTTAATGCACGTGTTTTAATGCAGAAACAGGCTACAATAATAATAATAATAATAATAATAATATTATCACTCTCTTAAATTATAAGACACTGTTAAATTGATATACAGTTATATAAAAAAAAAACTTTGAAAATCACTCAACTGAGAGAAAACTTGATCCTTCGAAAATATTGTTTACACTGTGGAGCCAAAAATGAAAGAAAAGATCTTTTCAATAAAATAAAACTACAAAAATTTACAATTTTTTTTAAATATAATAAACTTTATTCAGAGAGTGTTGCCAATGGTCTGCAAATGAACAAAAAAACTAAATCACACAGTTTGGGAAAACATATAAATAATTAGGGATACAAAAAAACAGTAAAAAAAAATAAAACTAAACTTAATTCTCAATTAGCCACTCTTTTATTTTATGTTTGGCAGAAGTGCAGTGAGTTAAATCGAGCAATTTTGATGGAATTAAATTGAAAATTGTTGGAATATAATAACCTTTATTTTTTTTAGCCTCAATTATTATTAATCAGTAGAATCTTAGACCTTAATGTTTTATGGTGAAGGAAACTCATTTTAAATTCATCTTTTAATTTTGAAATCGTTGCAGTAATTTCGTTGTATAACAATAAAGTCCCTCAGTTTAGTTACATTTTAAATTCTGTGTTCCTTAATTATTGCTAAAATTAAATATGGGTAAAAAATGCAAGAATAAATACATCCTAAAAGGACCTAAAACTTTTAAAAGTCTACCAGGTGAAAGTTAGAAATAAAATTGGTGTCATAAAAAATGTGTGCTTAAATCATGAATTGGAAACAAATCACTAATTCATGTTAGAAAATCTGTTGTGAAAACAAATAAGAGAAAAAAGGTAATGTAACAACAATAATTATTCATGAATTCATTTATTTGTACGTGTTTTAATTTTATTTTAAAATTTTATGCAGCCTTGCCTCGCCTTGCCCTTGCCCTGCCTTTGCCTTAACTAGTGAATAGTCCTGGTTTTTCAGTTAGTTTCTTACATTAATCAATAAAGCAGTCATTAATGTATAAATTTAATGGGTCGACTCACGCTTGCAAACAAAATGATCCAATTTACTTGGTCTCCTTCAGCAAAATTTACAACAAGAATTATTTACAACGTGACATCCATCAACTTGAATTTGTCCTACAAAACGACAGAGAGCATCTCTGCCGCTTGTAGCTACCTTTTGTGAGTGTCCCTGGCGGTAAAACGTTTTTTCCATTTTATAGCAAGTTCCCACCAAAAGCCAAGTTACAAGTTGCAAAGAATGGAACGTCAGTCCACGTGGAAAGTTGTTGCTTCTTACGGTGTTCTAAGGCTGGCAAATGTTTCCAAAAGTTCTTACTTGTCGAACGGGGTAATGACCCATAATTGCTGATAATTATTTCATTAACTGTCATGTCGAATGGAGATACGGTCAAACCTTACAAATATAAATACACTGTAAACAAGTGTTTTTAAATAAACACGTTTTAGACACCTGGAAAAGCGTTTTACAAATAGCACTGAAATAGTAAAAGCACTAAGAGGTATAAAGATCTAAATGGGAAATCAGTAGAGTGCACATAAAGTTCACGATTTGCGACGTTTCGAGGCCATTTCCGCTTCGTTATCAAGTAATAAAAGATAAGGCTAAGAAGCCGAAGTCAACTTAATACTTTAAAATCCGTAAAAACTGGGAAAAAACTCAAAGCACATGAATAAAAATAAAATAAAAATGAATAGGTAGCTTAGAACCTGTTAGTAAGAAACTTGATCTCTTGCTTGCTAGTGCAGTTGAGAGTCAGACGCTTGCACTACAGACAAGAGGTCAGGTACCCAACTTTTCAAATGCAATTTTCAAATGCAATTTTCAAATGCATATTTGAAGGTCTTCCGTCATTACGTTGTGTTTTGTTTCATGCGATGTTTCGTTTCAGGAGAAAGAAAGACTTTGTTCTGGGCATTTTGCGTTTTTGTGCGACCACTCTTGGAGTATGCATCACCGGTGTGGTCCCCAAATCAACTGGGTGACATTGACCGTGTTGAATCTGTGCAGTGCTCCTTCCCCAAGTACCTACCGGGTCATGCACACTTGAATTGCACTTAGCGGCTCCGAATCTTAGGGGCCGATTCTCTTGAGTTACGTAGACTGAAGCGCGACTTGTCACTGACGTACTCTCTGCTGCATGACCTCTGCGACATAAATTATGGTAGTTTTTTCTTGGTTTGCGAGGGGAGCAATACCAGGGGTCATCCATTCAAGCTGGTTGTGCCAGGGTTCACTTCTAACTGTCATAGGTACTTTTTTCCATCACGAGTTGTAAAAGTGTGTAATTCTCTTCCATCCGAGGTTGTTATGGCGGTGAGCGTGAAGGTGTTCAGACGTAGATTGGCTGACCAACGGGAACTTGTTAAGCACGTTAGCAGGGCCGTAGCCAGCAGTTTTCTTTTTAGGCCGAAGAGTGCGCAACGCGATTTTAGAGTGATCTAAGGTATTCGATTTTTACAAACTCGAACTTAGGCTACTTCCAGAGAACTGTGTAACGTAGAAAGGGGGGGGGGGGGATTGAGGCTTAATGGCGCGTCGACAACTTGGTCATTAGCGCCAACCTCAGTCACAGTGCAGTGGTCCGGGTTGCCACTGCACCACACATTACAGAGATGTTATTCAAACCCCTAATCTAAATCTTGTCATACATCTGTACCTCCTGCAAAAATTGAAAAACACCGGACAGGAGGACAGACTTATCGCCCAACTGACGCGCAATGTTATGCGGAAGATGGAACCGACGACGAACACCATCAAGATGGCGACAATCAACAAGTAAGTGCCGGACCGTAAATGGCCGTCGACACCAATAACATTCAGGAGGGTCAACCCCCCGCAAAAGGAAACAGTGAGTAAGTCGGGTGTGACCAATTCGCAAACGGGCCAACACAACCTCCTCACGGCGACTGCGGCGACACGCCGAGTGCCACTCCTCGACAGTGCCACTACTCGAAAGGTAGTTAGGGTTCAAATGAAGGAGCATGCTTTCCAATTCCTGTAAAATTCCTCTAAAATTACAAAAACCAAAGTAAAAATAATTTTAAAAAAGAAGCTCAGAAGTATCAGAATAGCAAAAAGGGGACAGCGTCTCGGATGGTTACAGGGCCTGAGAAATTCGTCATTGTTGGTAAGCGAATGAAAATGGCCTGTTTATGGACAAAGCCAACAGTTTGGAATGATTTATGGGGAATGGAATTTTTTTGTTTGATTGGAGGGGTGGGGGTCCTAATTTTAATTCTAGTGCGGGGGGTATAGAAAAATTCCAGACTACGGCCCTGCACGTTAGTACACATTTTAAATTTTTTATTGCTGGTGATCACCACTCCTTGGGGCTGATTTAAGTGGTCCTCGCTGGCCCTTCCATGTCCTGTTGCTGGGCAACAAATCAGTTTATTATTATTGTGTGCGCGGCGTATGAGTCCTGGAAGTGTTTTATGAGCTGCTATGTCTTCCTGGAGGTGGCGGCTTTAATCGACGGCCGCCATTGTTTTTGTAACCATCTTGGATATCAACAAGGCACTCTGCTGCCAAAAACGTACAATCGATTATCTGTGTTCGTTCTGCGGGGAACTCAAGATAGGCTGCGCACACTTTAAGCATGTGTTTACAAACTAAATGTTGCAAACTAAACGCTAGTTTGTTATTTTAAACGCATTTCACCGTCTGCAACACTGTATAAACGCTAATATGTTTAAAAAAAAGTTTCTTGCCATCCTGTGTTAAAATTATGAATTCACTTCAATGCAACCCATTGTACCCGCATCACGAAATTATCATTGCGTCAAAATTAAACTAGATTTTGTACATTTGTAGCGTTACACTCGGGTTGCTGGGGTTGACAATGTCAACGGGTCCCCGAATCCTGACGATATGACGTAAGCACAATAAATTAATCTATAGTTTCCAGTTCTTGAAGCCTCGAAATTAGCGGTGTTTCATCGCAATTTGCCTCCCAAGTTTCATCTTTAACGATGGATAATTGAATCGGCGTTCCAGTTCAGCTAAGTAGTTGTTTTAAACAAGCCTTCTTATCGGCGTATTCTGGGATATCATTGGTTCTGCTGTCGCCCTCGCATGTAGCTGGCGGCCTTTGGTTTCAGACCCGACTTAGGTCTTAGCCTCACGTTTATCGGAGGCTATGGTCCTTGCTCCTACCCAGTCGATATGCCCAGTGAACTAAAAAGTGAAACAAAAATGAATATCTATACGTCAGTTAGAATAAAGAGGTGACAGCATTAATCCCACAGAGCCGTGTTTTTTTTTTTTTTTTTTAATTCGGTGTTACTGAACAAATTATGGACATGCACACGCAATAAAAATCGAACAAATAAAAAATAAATAAATATTTTCGGGCATTATCTGCTTTGGATTCAAACTACTTTAAAACTAAGAAAATAAGTAGTTGGGGGGAAGGGACCCCGATTGTGTCCGTCAACGGGCCCCCAAGACCCTAGCTACGCCACTGACTCGGAGGTGGTTTTAAGAAAGAAAATTTAAAATCGGACATATGGTTGAGGAATATTCAAGGTGACACAATGCTCAGGTCGTGTGAGCTGCTCACCTGTTTGCTCACCAGTATAGTTTCCGAAGCGCGAAAATCTGCCGCATCGTTAGTAAATATCAAACTGGATGTAATGCGTGCTCACATTTCAGCCAGCATTAATTTTCAACTGGACACCAAATTTGATGCTTTCCGACAAAAAATCTTCAAATTTGTGGGTGCTTTGTCTGCTGAGAAACCGAAAACGGAAAACCGCTCGTCGAACAACATCCAGCGACGCGCTACGAAAGCAAATGGACAAGGAAACAAGATTGATAACGTAACCGAAAAGATGAGCCACAACGCTGTCTCCATTGCAACAAGGGTTGTCTTTAATCGCTTCGCACCATTTAACCGATGACGCCCTAGTTTCTATGTGTTTTTTCAGCCAAAAAGGCCTAAAAACAGTTTTCTAGGTGTGCCTAAAATATACTTATTTTACAACACATGTTTTTACAGGTTTAGGGCGCGTTTACGCCGTTGCATTCTCGCAGCTAGAATCTAATCGTGATGGCAAAGGTAACGGTCGTTGCCAGGGTACCAACGCTGCCTGGATTATAGCTAAATCCGACAGCGTTTCAGCAAAAGCTTGCAGTCTTATAATAAGATAGAGAATTCCTCCTGACGAAACGATTTTATCAGTCGCTTCTGAACTCTCGTTATTGATGTTTTCGTCGCGAACCGGTACAGCTAAAACTGTCGCCATGTTGAAATTTCAGATGATTTCTATCGTGTAGCTGCGAAAAATGCAAGGCGAATTCTCTTGCATAAACGCGCCCTAGGAGATAAATATTGTTGGTTTGTGCTATATGTACTAAACTTACCACCTCATGTATAAACTTTTTTTCTTCTTTTATTATTATTATTAATTTTGACGAGCCTTATGTCAGCGAAGCAATTAATGCTTGTATGGCTGAACCGGGTCAATTTTGAACACTACCAGATTTTTTTAGAGAAGAAGAAATCTGGTAAAGGAAGGTGCCAGCCCGGGGATTCGATCCGGGAAACCAGAATTAGCCAAAATACATCCCGTAGCCGCTGAAGGAGCATGGTAGCTTCTCACGCTACCCTGGCCGGTAGTCCTGGCAGGGACTTTGCCAAGATCCCCTTTCCAGGGTTCGACCAGATCCGCAATGCTCCAGCAACCAGGCTGAGCTCTCTCACTGCTCAGCCACGATGACCACTAATGCCTTAAAGGGGGTTTGCCACCAAATGACATGCTGCAGCGTCTATCGGCACTTACCGCTATCTAGTTCTGTCTAGCCCTTACTTTCAAGTTCAACAAGCGAAGGAATACACAAATAAATTTCCTTTTATGAAACAAACAAGCCACGTAGCTCCTTAATTGTTGAGTGTAAATTTGGTGCGTACACGTGCACCAGGGAGCAAGGGTAAAGTTAAGCCTAACGTGATTGCGGGCGTTTTTTTCCAGCTAGCGACCGTTTTGAAACGCAGATTTTGAACCGCTTGATGGGCGCCAACACTGCTGACAGTGAAATCGTTAATCTTGGCCGCTTGTTCCCTGGTGCACGTGGACGCACCAACTTACACTCAGTAATTATGGTGGCACGTGGCTTGTTTGTTGCGTATTAAAAAGAAATTTCTTTGTTCATTCCTTCGCTTGTTGAGATCTAGTGCTACGACGTAGTATTAGTATTAAAAAATTAGTATTAAAAAACGCTTAAGCGTATAAAATACGGATGTAAGCCTTAAAAAACTTAAAGCCCTAAAGGAACAGATATTAGAAAAAGACATGTAAGCCATCAGCGTCGCACTAATACGTGTAAAAGAATCTCCAGCGACCCAAAAAACAAGCTGGAGCTTCTTTT
>JAHWFP010031565.1:187454-199516 GCA_023313725.1 Lithobius niger
TAATACGTGTAAAAGAATCTCCAGCGACCCAAAAAACAAGCTGGAGCTTCTTTTACACGTATTAGTGCGACGCTGATGGCTTACATGTCTTTTTCTAATATCTGTTCCTTTAAGGCTTTAAGTTTTTTAAGGCTTACATGCGTATTTTATACGCTTAAGTGTTTTTTAATACTAATATCCCTTTTTTTTCTTCTTGTTTTAGCAAGAATAACACAGAAAAGAACACTGTAATCACCTTAAAATAACTGTTATAAGAGAGTCTTTTCCATGGCTGATTCGTTTTATACTGCTAAGAGTGACTTTTGCACCCAATTTCATGTTTTTAGCTTGATCTGTAAGAATTTGTTGCCCAAACCCCTGGGAGGCATCACGAGGAAGTTCTGGGGCGGGAGGAAGGGGGTGGGGGGCACTGATGGCACTTTGGGTATTTCATTGGGGTCCATGGCTGGTTCGATTTTTACTGTTAAGAAAGACTTGTGTACCAAATTTATGTTTTCTGCAAAATTTCTGCAAAAATTTGTTACTCCACTTAATGATTTCTGCCCAGTGCTCTACCATAATAATTGCTCTGCCGATGCGAATACTGCAGTAACATCAAAATCGTGTTCAAAAGGCCCTGATCGGTGTTAATACCTACATTTTGAGCTGTACAAATTGAAAATTGGTTCATTGGTTAGATCTCTAGATGAGAGCAAAAGTTCTAACCCATTTGGCTTTCCGTGTTAAAAATAATGTAGTTACATTAAAATAACACGCGAAAGGCCCTAGGCCTTGTCCATACCTACGTTTTAAGCTATAGAACTTGAAAATCGGTTCTGTGGTTCGATCTCCAGGCGAGGACAAAGAGTCCCAACAGCAACATTAATGATTTCTGCCCAGTGCTCTGCAATAATAATTGCTCTGCCGACGAGAATACTGCAGTCACATCAAAATCGGGTTCAAAAGGCCCTGGTCGGTGTTAATACCTACATTTTAAGCTACACAAATTGAAAATCGGTTCATTGGTTCGATCTCTAGGTGGGAGCAAATGTTTTAGCCCATTTGGCTTTCCGTGTCAAGAATATTGTAGTTACGTTAAAATAGCCTGCGAAAGGCTCCAGGCCTTGTCCAGACCTACGTTTTAAGCTATAGAACTTGAAAATCGGTTCAGTGGTTCTGTCTCCAGGTGAGGGCAAAGAGTCCCAAAACAACAAGAACAACAACAACAACAACAACAACAAGAAATGGCCATGCTGTGGACGCCGAACGGTTTGATTGTTGTCATTAAAATTTGTAATGTGGTGAAATAGTTACGACACGACCCCAAATACCGAATTTCGTTGGTCTATGTCAATTCTGGGCGAGACTATAGGAGTTCAAAGTTTGACGTTTAACATGGAAGTTCATGCTGAGGCTTACATAAGGACCGCTACCGCGGTCCTTGATAATGGTAGGCAGCACTAGATGCTGCAGCCTGTGTTTCGGTGAATAGGCACCTTTAACCTAGTGATATGGAATTTTAATAACAACTTATGTTATTTAATTTTCTGCTCTATTTGTTTTCTGTTGAACAGCACTTTCACTCAAACTTGCAGAGTTACCACCTGACTTCCAGTTTTTTTTTTGGCCCCCCCCCCCCACTCCCAACGACACACACGTCCTCCCTCCACCCCCACCCCTTCCCCCTCAGGACCTCTTTCGTTCATAGTCGTTGGCGATTAAATACCAATACTCGCCGCCAAAGGGGGTCAAAGCTCTCGCCGATTGCGACCAATCAGATCGCTCGACGGCCGCGGTTAGCTCCACCTGCTGGCAGGGACAGAAATTTCGCCACATAAAATTAAAATACGGACGGGGTGTTCAAGAAAGAAATACTAATAAAATAAAAATAAAAATAAAAAATAAAATAAAATAAAGGACAAAAACAAATTAAGAAAGCACGTTCAGCCATTCGCTCGCTACTGGTGCCTATAATATTAGGCCTAACACTTACGGGAAAAAAAAGAAGAAAACTACAGAAGCGCTATTGCATTTTGACATGAGGACGGTAAGTGAGGACCATTACTTTTAAAGACGCTGTGAAGAGGAGGAGGGGTGCGGTCAAAATGGACGAATGGAGGGGTGGGGTGGGTGGGGGGGGAATCTAATCGAACGCCAGTCAGCAAAGTCTGTAATTAGGACAGCGGCCGTTCGGCTGGTTGATCTTGCTTCCTAATTACGGTAAAGAAACAAGATGGCGTATTATGCAAGGGAATCTCCTTAGGGGAATACTGGGATGCAATATAGACTATCGTCTGAACCAATGGCGGTGGGGGCCTAGAAATTGTATGCCGCTTACGGCAGATTGTTATTTGCCTAGCTCACGGCTATGGCGGGAAAAGTAGACAACCAACACCAGCGATTTGCGTTTTTCGTTTGTTGACTCAAACATCTGCGAAGTTTTACTTGGTTTTTCTGGAAAGTGAGATCGGGACGGAGTATGCAAAGGCTGTTATTTTGTGAGAAATGCATAAACTAAGGAATTAGTCAATATTTTTTCGTTTCGCAAGCACTCCCCCCCCCCCCCACCACCACGTGTTTGTGAAACGAAAAAATATTGACTCATATTTATGCATTTCTCACAAAATAACAGCTTTCGCGTACTCTGTTCCTATCTAGTCATATTCCAGAAAAACCAACTAAAACGTAGCAGATGTTTGATTGGGGGGTAGCTGTTGAAGGACTGATTAAATTGTAACCTTCGAACCTTCGAACTATTAAGCGAATGTTTTGATGTGTTGATATCACTCCTTTGAAGGGCCGAACCATTCGGAACTTGGCGGCCCCTTTTACCAGTTTTGGTTTTTGATACCTATATCAAGTCTCGGAAGAAATTAATATTGGGGGCCTGTCCATACCAGACCATCCGATACAGAAATTTGTTCAATTATTTCACTTGAGTTTCTTTGGCGTGGGGATATTGTTTTCTTCTTCTTCTACTAATTAAGAGTGTTTTTGTTTTATTCAATGTTTTTTGTTGGGCTGCAAAGCAAAACATCGATGCGACAGACCGTCATTGCTTCTTGCACGTAGGATTGGGAAAAATCGACTGTTGAGTTTCGCGAACGTTTTGTAATTGTTGAAGATGGTGTTGGTGTTATTGGAACGGAGCTCCGCAGTGATCATACTCCAACCAACGCAAACGTAGGCCACGCGAAAATTTCACTAGAACTATCCAACCCACACTTTGCATGCAGTAGCACGGTTATCGTGGATAAGGTTTAGCAACAAACAAAAAAAATAACAAATTCGGGAATCAACATGGGGTTGAGGACCCATCAAGAGGCCTGAATCCAGGGCCAATAGACAAAAACAACCACAAGAGATCCGTGGCCCTGTTAATTGTTAAACCAAGGCCATGTCTAATTGTTAAAGGCGTGTTTTACAACTTTACTTTATTGAACCGAGCTTACAGGCCTTGAAAACCATTCACTTAATCCTAACCTATTAGATTCAAACAACAACAATTGATGAATTGAAACTGTTACTTCATGACGTAATGTTTCATCATTCTAAATTTGAAAATAAATGTGTGCGCAACTTGAACCCTTTGTATAGTTGATTGTTATACAGCTTTCAAATGAGTGAAACGTTGTACAAGGTGTGTTGACTTGAGTTGGTGTATAGGTTAGGATTAGTGATAGCATAATATGTGAGTGTGTGGTGTCCTGCGCCAAGTGTCACTCATTAAAATCAAATCGAGTACTGAAAATTGGCGAATTTTCGACTGATTGAGAAGTTTGACGTCAACTGGCATGAGTATCTTCCAAAAGAGTCAGCTTTGGAAAAGAGTACCCAGAGTGGCAGTGACAGTGAGCAGGAAAGCATCCACAACAACCAGGAATGCTGACCAAAGGCCCATTGTGAGGCAGCAGGACTTGTAGAAAATTCAAACGTCAGCAAACAAAAAGTTCGTTGGAAGGAGAGGAGTGGCAGTTTGAGCAGTTCTCCAGACCATCGCGTGAGGAAGACGTTTAGTAAAAAGGTGAAAATTCGCCAGTTTTCAGCGTTGAAACTTGGACTTTTGGGTTGGGCGTAAATTGTATTTTTTTGTCATGAACAACAACTAAAGTAAAACGACTGAATTATCGGATTTGCCAAAATCAAACCAAATTAATTGGAGCTTCGCGTAAAGCGGACATGCCGTTGAGGAAGTAGTAAGGGAACAGATGGGAAGAGGGGAAACCCAGCCAAACAACAAAGAAGGCCGAGTCCAGGAAGTGACGACGGGCATAGTTGTAGGTTACGTTAGGTAGAGTTACCTTAGCTTGAATTTCATGAGGAAGGGTTCGAGTTTCACCGGATAAGCGATGTTCAACGCTGCTTTACAAATGAAAACTCGGTGTCACATTTGTGAAGTGAAGTGAAGTTTATTGTTCGCATGGTAAATACAAATTATGCAGTAGATTTGATAATATGTCAAGGGGTAGATGTCCTAACATTCAATTTTACTAAATATAACTCATGAGGATATAAATACAGAAAGCCCAAAGTCATATTTGTAGCAATCTTCTAGTTTCCATTTTACTTTCGAACTATTAGTCACCGCGATTAACTTGGCGAATAGGATTAACCTTGACGGCCTTTCCCTGGTTGAATGATATCACTACTTTCAAAGGCTGACCGTTTTTTAGAACTTGGCTGCTTCTCTTGTACCAGTTTTGGTTTTGGATGGAGTAGTAATACACGAAGAAATCGAAAGATATACATTGGAGTCAACACTGTGAAGTAAACTGATAAAGGTGACAATAGTAGCGATAATGGGATAATGCCGAAAAAAACACGCTTTATCGTGTGTCCGGATATGTGAACCCGAGTCTTTGGAGTGAGCCTCTGAAGCACTACCCCAAAACGCTTTAACTACAATATGCTAACTGCGTTCACAATGTTGACTCCATCGTGTTTCTTCGTTTGTTGCGAATAGTGACAGGTAATTTCGTTTATCATGCACGACGATAGCCGTGTATATATATGATTGAAGTCCTCTTTCCAGCAAAACTAAAAGTATTAATTTCTCCGTTACTATTCAATACATTTTGACCAAACTTGGCCAGACGGTAGATAGGTATGGAAGCTATATTTGTACCAACTTTTACGCAATTCTGTGCAAGAGTAAAAGTAGGAAGCCACAAGTAAATTTGAAAACTTCACTTGTTGTTGTTGTGCTGGTTTTTCTTGTGTGAAACGGTTTCAGAAAAAACTACTGCATCTACCTAAAATCTGAAACATGATCTAAACCAGAAATTTCCTTGGGCTTCATCCTCACAGAGACCACTTTTTCGATTGGTCGAGCCATTCCGGAGTTAAGGGACCTTGAACGATCATTTTAATGGTTTTACATTGTTTTAACCACTGTAATTAGGGAAAAATGCCACTCAGCAAACTCCAGATCCATTCTTCGTGCACTTATGTCTTTGCTAAAAACTTGATTGTTGAAGGGTAAAATGACACTGTGTCCATTGCTTGAATTAGAGCTTCTCTTGTCAGTATGGGTGTTAGTCCGCGGTAATAGATACAGTAGTAGCGCTCATTGGATCGCGGCCGTTTGTGACGAGAGTTGACGGCAGCTGGTCGGCGGAAGCAACAACGGACAGGAGACTTCCTCAAGGGAGTTGTTTTAAGTCCGACTCTGTTCGCAGTGGCGAATAATGAGGTACTGGTTGAGATTGGAATGTCAGCAAATATAGTATGCTACGCGATGATGTGGCAATTTGATTTGTAGGAGATGCGGTAGGTGTGTTGGCTGATCGGGCTTAAAGGACTCTTGGGGATGTGTAGCGTCTCCTTGCTGATAGAGGACTGCTTTTAGCCCCAGCAAAGACGGAAGTTGTGATGTTTGCGAGGTTTGGTCGTGTGTCTCTGGATCAGGTCCCGCGTTTCGTTTGGGATCAGGTTGTCATTCCAAAACAGAGTTTTAAAGATTTTGGGGTGATTCTGGAAGCGAGTCTTGACTGGGCCCTTGACACTGCGATGGTAAAGGAGAAGCCGTTGATGCGAGCTGCAGTCGTAATGGCTCTGAGCAGAGAGGTGCGCTCTTGGCTGCGTACAGGACGTTTGTAAGGGTGGTTATGGACTACCACTTACCGTTCCTTTCGACATCTAGCAAGCATCTGAAAGCACTTCAGGTGGCAGTTAATGTGTGCCTGCGTACTGTGACAGGGTTCATTGCTTCTACCCCAGTGAAAGCACTGTGGGTGGAATGTGGGGAGATACCTGTGGCGTACAGGGCCTGGGAGTTGCTTGTGGCGCTCTGTTTACGTAATCTAAGCCGTGGTCCGAATGACCCGGTCGGCAGGATTTTGGAGGATTACGGGCGGCTGAATGAGAGAGCTAGGAGTATCCTAGGAGAGGCAGGCTTGGGTGTGACGTGGCTGCGATAGGTCACTGGGGACACATAATCTGTTGCATGTCCCAGGGCTCTCAGTCCGTGGATCTGGCACCCGGAGCTGCAATGCGTCTTTCAGTCAGCCACTATGGAGTGTGAGGTATTTTGCGATGCCTCCTATGATGCCAGAGCGCGAGTTGATGCTCTAGTGGTGTTTGTACCATCGTTGAAGGATGTGGTACATCGTCGAGTTGCCGCGGTGACGTCTAGCACGCTCTGTGAGCTGCTCGCCATTTCAGTGGCGCTCGACGTAGTTGGGGAGTTATCGAGGGTTATATCACGTAGGGAGCACTTTTCGGTTAGGGTTGGTACACCATGTAGCAACTTGGTGGCAGCCATTTTTGTTCTGATATCACTACTTTGATTGGCTGAAACTTTGCACGGTCTTTCACCCTTGTGGGTTATGTTCAGATTTAATTTACCATATTATGCTGCTTTTTTTTTTAGAGAGCCCAGTTCGTTTAATTTCATGCATTTTGCCGAAATACTGAGTAGTTTGCCGCAATTCATAATTGTTTTACGTTTATGTCCCTTTTTCTCCAAAGATATTGATCGGAATGTTATCTTTTTTTTCACATGATAGTTATGCGTGGACACAAGTAAATTTATGACGGTTGGAATAACTTCATGGTTTCAGTGGCTATTTTACTGATAGGTCGACGTTAATTAAATTGCAATTAAAGTGGTCTTTTTTTCAGAAAAACTAAGCACCAGAATTGTATAAATTGCTTAAATTGCATGTTAAGAGGTTTCTCAGTTGTCCTGCTGTAACTTTTTTATTCACCTTTCCTTAAGTTTGACCTTGTTTGTGTAGTTCTAGTTCAATATGTTAAGGATGATGCATGCCACGATACCCAAAAATATTCCAAGGTTGTAGGTGTTATCGATTATGAGAAAAAGGAACATGAATATGAGCAGAAAGTTTCTCCGTAGAAATGTATACGGCAACTGATTTTACCAAAAAATACAAGGAAACAACCCGTTTTCACACTACACTTTCATTTCGCTTGACTTAAGAAAGCTTTCTTTCAATTAAAACTTACCCACTCTTACTTTCTAGCAAACGGAAAATTAAGTCAATTATTAGCACTGCTGGCAGGCAGTGCTTATTAGAGTTCGTTTGCGCACGAGAATTTCAGAAAATTGGACAGGAGGAGGCAGCGGAGCGGCTAACAATGTCAAAATGTTACAATGCTGCAACATGTAACAATAGGGTAACAATAGGCGAGGCGCACAATATCGGATTATAGCTCACTCGAACAAGATGCAACGATGGTTGGGTGCCGGGAAACTAACATTGTCGTTGTTTGAGCTAGCTACCGCGTTGTAGCTAAAATTAAATGGTCTTGATTTTTCCTTAAATCTTCAAGTTTTAAACCAATAGGGTGCGAAGTCTTTAATTTTGAGGCCTCAAAATTGGGCGGCCGACATGACTGAGTGACTTATTTACTTTTTCAATGCGGGCTTCGGGAAGCCAGTTGAATTGTTTCGACGATTGTTGCCACGATACTGAAACAAGCCAGAATCAACTACTCATCGAGATGACGCATGCTAAATCCAGAAATACGCTAATGTGTTGCCATCAAATAATAATCATAGGACAAACCTTCGGCAAAACCTGAACATAAGTATCCTTTTCTAATGTTCCGTTTTTTCGAAAACAAAAATCGGAGGACAGTGGACACAAAATGGAAGCGAAAAAGCCAACAAATTAACTGAGCAAAAAACGGCTTCGCCGTTTAGAAAAAAAAACATTAGAGCTCGTATCCCCATACTTACAGCTCTGAAGGTATACGAATAAAAACGGTTTACAGTTCACTCGAACGCAGCAAACTATAATTTGAACTCCAATGCGCAAAACGTAAACGCACAAACACACACAAAATAGACGCCATAAACAGCAAAACGCTACAAAATTGAAAGATAAAAATGCATACACAAAATGAACACAAATTATAGTTCAAATTATAGTTCGTTACGTTCGAGTGAACTCTAATCCGTTTTTATTTGTGTACCTTCAGGGCTGTGAGTATGGGGATACGAGCTCTAATGTTTTTTTTTTCTAAACGGCAAAGCCGTTTTTTGCTCAGTTACTTTAAATTCTCTGTTGGGTTACGCTAGTTTAACCCGTTTAACCAGAGGGTAGTAACTCTTATAGTCGCAATGGTCGCAACGTAACGTCACGGAAGGGTTTCTAGTGCATTGCTTGACAGACAACATGGCGCTGGATATCATATAGCTTAAAGGCGCCTTTTCACCTTTCAACTCCTAGATGCAGCACCGCAGAATCTTCGAGCAATATAAAGAAAATAGAGGAAAATTAAGAATGGAACAATACTTTGCTGCAGCGCCTGCGATTTTCACAACTGAAACGAAAACACGTCGACCCCACATCAGCCAGTTGGATGACGGAGAATCTGGAACGTGGATGCTGTGTTTAGAATATGGGCAACGCTATCAAAATGGTGAACCAGCGCCTTTAATCCGGCTCACACTGGAGTTGAAAGATGCCGGCAAATAAACGTTGCGCTGTCTCAAACTGCCTAAACAATTCATGGTATTTTTACAAACCGCATATATATGGCAAATGTTAGCTAACACAATTTACCTTCACGAAATTCATTCTCCTTTGCTCGCCTTATTGTAGTTTGCCGGCAAATTTTTCAGCGGCGTGATTGCAACGTACGGTGGCTTATTGGGACAACACCAACAACTATTTTCTACACGCGCAAAACTTTTATGAAACCGGAAGAAGATGGTCACTGGCGCGGGTGTAGTTTACAAATATACCGCCCTAGGGGGTGAACTCCCGTTTTGCCAAAAAAAAAAGCAGATTAACAGTTTTGCCCTCAGGGGCCAGTCCCGTTTCACCAAGTCCCGTTTCGCCAAAACGAATTTAACAAAATTGTGTGTTAGAAGGCAAGCAGTAGTAGAATAAGCCCAGTTGATTTATTAGCGTTTTGAAAACTGGCAATACAGACGGAAAACGTGCGCTTTAAATATAATTGTTCAGAATGCTTGGGCGTCACTACGTCAATGCCAAGGTTCTCTTTTAAGAATAGTTAGTTATACACGTGATGGTTAACCTTTTCCAAACGGGAATTCCCGTTTTGAAGAATCCCGTTTCTCAGAAGCAAAATAATTTTCAAAAATTTAACATTGCAGAAGTTGAAGAGGCATGCCTAATTGTTAGTAATTTTTTATTAGTTGTGGTTTCTGGTGTTATGTGTTTAGCCGCAGCGAGCGCGGTAGCGCGAGCGAGGCACGTAATTTGAAACAAATTATTTTTCAAAATAGGATTCTGCAAAACGGTTGTTTGTCTATAAATGTCTGACCATCGTCATGTTATAAATGTTCGTGTTTAAATGTTTTAAATGTTTCGTGTGCCTAAAATTTCGTGAACGATATTTGGCGAAATGGGATTTGGCGAAAAGTGACTGGCCCCTAAGGAAAAAACTGTTAATCTGCTTTCTTTTGGTGAAACGGGATTTGGCGAAATGGGATTTGGCGAAACGGCACGTAACCGCCCTAGGTTGTAGTGTGTCTTATCTGATATTGGAACGCCGAAGTTTCAGTTTCATGAAAGTTTTGTGCGTGTAGAAAACAAATTCGTGTTTGTCCCAACTATACTTTGTTCCACATTATGTTTTCAGAAAACTGACTGTATGACGGACACGTTTTCTTCCACTACGAATGCAAAAAATCCGTAAACATCCCATTCATAAACTCTAACAGTAACTATGTTGAGTCTACAAGTGTGATATCCACATGTTTTTGCACTCTTAGTCCAAGGAAATCAGTCGTCATCCAGTCAGTTTTCTGAAAACATAATGTGGAACAAAGTATAGTCACCGTAGTAACAACACGCGTTTCCTCCCGTTTGTCCCCCCAAGCATCCCGCTTGTTCCCTTAGTTGATGATGACGTCACTAAATAACGCAAGTGACTTGCTTTCCGTAGGAATATGCTCCTCCCGTATCAAAGTTAGTATTTTACTCCAAGGTTTAACGCGAATAAGTTCTCGTTTGTAACGCGGAAAAGCCGACTGTTTTGAGACGGGGGCAGCTACAAGACGATTCAGTAGCCCCGGGCTGATTTGGCGGGAGCCTGGGAAAAGCAACCGAGATGCGCCCTATGGGGATATCCTGTCACCCCACCCATGAGGCCCCACCTCGCCTCGGGTCGGGTGGGGGGGGGGAGCCCGTCCGCCACCCTGACAACTACCACCAGTAGCTTGGGCGCCCAGCGCAACCGTGCAATTATGCGGGAGTCGGATCGGCTACGGAAGAGTTTGGGGGGAGTGTGGGGGGGGGGGGCCCATGACGTCACAATCGAAGCAACCACAATGAACCCCACAGGCGATCGGTACAGGTCGACTTTGGATCCAGTGGTCTGGACTTAATTGCTTTAGTAGCGGTTGAATTGCGCGAGTCTAATAGGAGGGTTGAACATAAAATACGAAATTAATTTTAGGTAAAAAAAATTGTCTAGGACTACGATGGTTTTCTTGAATTAATGCGGAGATTAAAGTAAATCTCCTTTGGCCCCCGAAGCGTTACTGCCACCGCAATTCGCAAATAGTTGTAGAATGTACAAATCATTGTGGACGGTACAGAGAGGGGTATTTAAGTCAAACTTACTGAGATTACGACTTTGTAAACGTATCACATTCGGCCTTGCTAGCTATAAACACAATTCTTGTTCTTGGTAACAGTTGTGTGACTAAAGCCGCTAAAAATTAATTAATTGCGTCTCGGGAGTGGTACTGCCAAAAATTGACGCGAGCGGGCGGTGTTTTTTTAATTTTCGTTTTATTCGTGATTTTTCGGATGCGGGGATAGCTTCTTTTTTTTCTTTTTTTTTACCAAACAAAACGAAATCAGTGGCTTACATTTTGTTGTGGAGTATAAAATTTGT
Source organism: Lithobius niger (assembly GCA_023313725.1). Taxonomy (NCBI): domain Eukaryota; kingdom Metazoa; phylum Arthropoda; class Chilopoda; order Lithobiomorpha; family Lithobiidae; genus Lithobius; species Lithobius niger. Next base: position 198,774 of record JAHWFP010031565.1, read on the forward strand.
GTTTTAATTCCATGGTGAGCGTCAGCGTTGCCAGATGGAGGAAAAAAATATCTGCAGAATTTTGGCCAAAATGTCTGTAAATAGCACAAAAAATCTGTAGATATAATTATAAAAATGAGAATTTTTCCGTTCTCATATGATTTAACAACTTCTTTGGCGATGCATAAGCCAAGTTATTATTAAAAAAAAAAAAAACATTTTAACCACTGATCTTTACACACATGACACTGCGTGGGGTCAGCAGATAGCCTAATTGTGTTATGGGAAAACCTTTGCAAGAATCTTGCACTTTCGTACTTGCCTGAAAAAAAATGTCAGTTCATACTGAAATTAACTTTTCTTAACCTTCCAGTTCTAACGATCAGTTGCGGCGTAATTTTAGTCTTGATCATCACGAGCTTCATCACTCTTGCACATGTACGGCTACCTGCAAGTTACGATGGAGATCGCGGAGGAGCAATTCAAAAAATCGGTAGATTTTAAAGAATTTGAGTAAAAAAGTCTAATTTTCTTCTGGAAAATTTGTGAAAATCTGTAGATATACAGACTTATCTGTGGATCTGGCATCATTGGTGAGCGTATAAAAGTTGCATATTTGATAAAAGTTGTTCTTTAGATCCAAGTTTTTAGTTGTGACTCACCTCTGAAGGACCCTTTGATTTGTTTCGAGGCGATCATGTGAATGGAGCAAAGAGCTGATGAAAGAGCTGATTTCTCCAGGAAATGTTTGATGAAAGAGCTGA
>JAHWFP010031566.1:4489-42627 GCA_023313725.1 Lithobius niger
CGGCTACAAACAAGAGACTGGCTACTACTAATTCATGATTGGGAAAATACTCGGCTACAAACAGAGACTGGCTACTCCTAATTCATGATTGGGAAAACACCTGGCTACGAACAGAGATCGGCTACTACTAATTCATTATTGGGAAAACACCCGGCTACAAACAGAGACCGGCGATAATTGAGGATTCAGCAACAAATACAGGATTTAAGGCATCCAACTTATCCACATTTGACCAAAACATTCCCAGAGTTGCATCGTCTCGATTTAGATTTCCTTATTTTACTGAGCTGAAACTAATGTCTGCCTGGTCACAATTTGTTCACCAGGATGGCAAAAATGATTTGTGCATTCCTGGTAAATTAGCTCTCGGAATGCAAAAACTATGGAAGGACCCAGGCTAGTTGCTAAGATCCCATAACTTGTTACGTCGAAGGTGGTTTGAGATAAAGCGACTAGAAAGGAGTTTCAGGTGGATACTCGTGACTACAAAGAGCCCTTTAAAGCTTTTAAGTGATGTGAGAAAAGTCAACTTGAGTTAAAGCGATATAAGGTTTGTCTGGGTACTTCGGTGAAACGATTCTATTCACTTTAAGACGAATAAGTTAAAAAACACAAAATGGCAGCCCAGTTGTTCAGTCAACTAGTGTAGCCAAAGGTGTACACACATTAAAGCGCTTGGAGCACCTCCAAGCGCTTGGAGCACCCTCACCTTTAACCCCAGATGCCCATTCTCCCCATTACTACCCAGTCGGGGGATGATTGTCGGGGAAAATCTGCAAGGTTGCTGGGGATAATGGTCATTCATAACTTGGTGAAACAGAAAAGTAGCTCGAACAAATTTCACCAAAAGATTATTCATTTCCCCTTTTTCCCAAGTAACGCAGGAGGAATAGGTCCGATCACGGCCAAAATTCGTATGTGAGACCTCCCCGCAAAGACTGTACGCCTATGAGTGTAGCAGGCTTTGCCAGCTCTTCGAAAAAACAGCGTTACAATCCTGAAGTTATCTCGTCTTGGTAGTCCTAAAAGGATAATTTCCGATTCTCAATGCACCAAAATACAATTAAGTCTGTTGTACAAAACGAAGTCAAGTAAACAGGTATCCCATAACCCCCAACCCCATCTTGGGGTCCCATCCTCAGAACAGCAAAGACGTTCCACAACTTAAGCAATCTGGCAGTTCAGTTCAACTTCAGAATGTCCAATGAATGTTCAACTTCTGGTGCCTAGAAGTCGCAAGACCTCGTTGGACATCAGGACTTATTGCAGTTTAATTCGTTCGAGGTCTCTTCCTTGTAAGTTTCCAAGGAGTGCTGTGGCATTCGGAGAACATTTATGGCGAACAGCAATCCGTCCTGCCTCATTGATGGTGACGCCCTGTTCTTGAATCCGACTGCAGCGCCACCACACTAACGGGCTATTCGCGACTCAATGCCACCTTGTCAACCAGGAAGCGAAATAGGGACGCTGACTTGCAGCCTCCGCCTGGCAGTCCGTGACGTCACGCCTCAGACCGATCTCAAGATGGTTATCAGATTGAAGGAACAGGTCTCCTCCTCCTCCCCCTCCTTCGACGATGTCACGCGCCTTGGCTCCTCCCTCCTCAAGTCTCCAGGCATTGTCTACGTAGCCTAAACATATACGTCACTGTCTCTGCCCTACCTACGCTTTCCAAACTCATTCTCGTTTTAGGTGTGGCATCAAAGGAGAAACTGAACCAGGTTACGGTTGTAAATACGAGGCGTAATCGGTATTGCAGATCTGAGCTGAGGACGACATCATCTGGGGACCATCACAGTCCTTGCAATTAGCTCTCTAAATAAGTTTTCAAAAGTTGGTTTTCTGACACCAAACTGTTTTGTCATGTACGGAACTGTGTACTACTGGCTTTTAGCCCGCCATGGGTGTAACTGGCTTCCGTATCTTCCCTGCAGCGTTTGGAGGTAACGGTATCTCAGTAGGCGTTTCGTAAACGAGTAGCGAATAGCCGTTCCAGTGCAACGCCACGCTTCGCATTCTGGAAAAAAAACGGTGTGTAGAATAGAAAAATAAAATGGCTTCCACTGTTACATCTAAAATCGGGGGGGGGGGGGGGGGGAAAGAAAGGTATGGGTGGGTGGGGTGGAGGTAATCAGCCGCATCAAGTTGGGATTCCAACTTTCAAGGTTCTGATATAAAAGCTTCGTTTTAATCGTTTAGTAATTCCATTCACTGTAACCAGAAACGATGATAACGCGTGGTTTTGGACAGTGGATAAGCAAAAGATACACTTATGCCAGGAGAACATACGCAATCAACAAACTGAGGTTTGCGTCCACCTAGTTTATAAATCGCGAAAGTAACAGTATGTTTTTCCTGCTGTATCACAAATATAGCAGCGATCCATGAAATCCGTCTTGTGATTTTCTACGAATCAATGACAGATTTTGGCTTCTGAACAATGAAACCAACAAATATTGAAACAAACCATGAAACTACCAACCAACTATGTCATTTCCCCTACTTTAGCGTGCATGCTTAAAGCAACATACCGCCTGCCCTATAACCTTCAGCCTGCCTCACAACACCCACGCGACGATCACATCCGCGTATTTACCACAGCTAAGGTCAACTGAGACGGTAGCTTCATTCCTCACAACGAAAACGTAGCTACTGTCTCAATTGGCATTGCGCCTAATAGTCCAGCCAGCGTGAACCCATTGATTGTGTCGTCACAAACCGGAATGATTCTCGTATTTTAAGATCACAATTTATAATTTTCTAGGCTAGTGTCTTATAATTTTGATTCGGCGATCTATTGGAATAATAAATTTTAATTTTTATCGCATTAGTCTATTAGATTTTAGATCTCATGGTAATTATTAAAAAATTAGTAGATGTACACACAGAGATGAAACGTCATGATTATTGTACGCGCGCAATGCATCATTTAGTGACGGGTCGATAGTAAATAAAGTTCCATTATATTCAACAGAAAATCTCCCAGACGCCACATTTAAAAAAGGATTTTTAGCAAGGGAAAGACTAACGGTAAGGAAATAAGACCTTTGGGGCCGTACTTGATGTGGAGGATCGAGAAAAATGGCGCTGGGAGGTATATCCCTTTAATTAAAATTGAAACTAATACTCTCTACTTTCAGCGTAAAAAGAAATCTAAGCTTTACGTTCAATCTCACAAAAATTTCTAAAAGAAAGGCCCGAACTAGCATACAGCAAAACCTTTATCAGTTTTATCCACATTTTTTATTTTATGGTTATATAATTAGCTCATCATTTTACGATCATTTCTTCTTGGATACGCTTCCCATAGGTTAAGGGTCTAAAATTCCCAACCCACAACTAGCCCCAAGCCGTAAACTGACGATAATAATAATATGGACCATAATTTTAAAACTTATCTAAAATTACTGACACTAAAAAAAAAAATAAAAGTCTTCGGTTCTATCGGTAGTCTACACAAAAATGTTCTGGTGTCGTAATCTTTATAGCATTTTTTTTTTATGTTTGAAATTACATCGTCAATCATTATTAGGTCCACAAGGATAAGTTCAACATCCCTTTGCTACTTAAAATAAAATTTAAGTCGCTCAGTATTATCTTTGGGTAGCTTCAGTGTTTTTAGGGTTAATGGTAATTTCCCTATGTAACGACACATCAAGCCCAAAATATTAAAACTGACGCAAGACCCAGAAAATAATCGGCTTTGCATCACAACTAAGGAAAAACCCAGCATGTCGTAGGGTAAGGGTTAATTTCCTCGCCTATGTATTGGCTTCCTACTATGGACAACCCGTTTTGAACTTTCTTGGTGATTTTGTAACTGGTTTACATGACTGCACAAAGCAGTGTTCTATAGGCTGTGGGTCGTTTTCATGGGATGTTATTAGCTTACGGCAAAGTATACAGTGAAATTTCTTGAACTATAGTGTCCGCGGCCTATATTGAGTTCGCCCCAGAACGAATACAAATAATCGATTGTATGTTTTCGATAGCAGAGCAACTTGTTGATATCGTAGATGGCTACAAAAACAATGGCGGCCGTCGATTAAAGCCGCTCCCTCCAGGAAGATGTAACCGCTCATAAAATACCTGCAGGACTCAAGATACGCTGCGCGCACAATAGTGTATCTGAACACGGCCACGAATTGCTAGTTTGAAATCCCAGGGTATCCTTGGCAAGTGATTGTATTAATGTTTTCATACAAAGTTCAACAAGTTTTTACCTATGTCTTTTCATTGTTCTAATATTGTTTGTTGCAGTGTTTCAGTGCTGTTATTTACATCGTATCACTGACATGGAGACAAGGCATAAATGCTATTCTTGTGTGTGGCCTACTACTGACACAGTGATGGAGTCTTAGGGTTTTACTGATTAAATCTGCACCGTGTAAAGCCAATATTCGTAATAATGCCTTTAACAACTGTGTGTAATATAGCCTACGTAAGACAATGATGGAGATTTGGGGGGCTTTATTGATAAATCCACAGTGCGAAACAAATACTGTGAGCAATGCCTTCACTATGTACTACTGAGACAATGATGGAAACTTCGGAGACTTCATTGATTAAATCAACATGGTACGAAGCAAATATTGTTAACAACTTCACCATTGTGTGTACAATGAGTCAAAGATGGAGATTTGGGGCTTTATTGATTAAATCCACACAGTGTGAAGCAAATATTGTTAACAATATCTTCACCACTTGTGTGTCCTACTCAGACAATGATGGAGATTTTGGGGGCTTTATTGATTAAATCCACACTGTGTGAAGCAAATATTATTTGTTAACAAGACCTTCACCATTGTAAGTACTACTGAGACAATGATGGAAATTTGGAAGCTTTGATTAAATCCACACCGTCCGTATACAATACGTTCATAACCTTCCTCATGATAGCATCACCACTTTCCGTAGTTCATTTACATGTTTCACGATCGATCCATCCATTTTGATTGTAAACATATCGGCAATATCTCAAGATTCTAAGCTGTCTGTCCCAAACGCCAACATTCCAGTTCAACAAACTGTAACTCCCCAACCACTTGTTTCCGAGCAGCAAAGCGGTCTTTAGCAAGACTGAGTCGAGGGAGAGAGAAAGAGAGAAGCAGGTGAACCAAGGTAGTAACCTTGCACATCAAGCTCAGCCAGAGGGCTACAAAAAATACACAATGGAATGTCGAGTTAGTCGCTCGCTGGTTCATTTGGACTACATACGCCTGGAAAATTCGACCACTTTCTCCCACCTCCTACTTAGCCCGTGCATCAGAGCACACTATTGCCCTCACCACTGACTTCTACCAGTAAGAAGAAAACAAAAAAAAAGCAAAGGATGAAAAACCACAATCGTCTTATGAAGAGACATTCATCTAAAATACAACAATGCGTGCCTAATGGACAACAGGTCTGCCTTGCGGTGGCGTTTAGAGTAGTCGAATATGGGAATGGGGGAGGGGGAAGGGAGATTGAGGTATGCCATTATTATGAATGGCCGGCCTTTCTTTAGCGAGTGACAATAAGTTGAATGTGTGTAGCCTCTTTTGGTAAAGGCCCTAATGGCCAAGGATCCAAAAGGATCTAATATTTGCCACTACATGACATGTCGAATATGTGTACCCTATTTTGGTAAAGGATAAAAAAATGATGTAAAAATTATGTAATTGCACTACTGCAATTACAAGTCGAATAGGTGTAGCCTCTTTTGGTAAAGGTCCTAATGGCCGAGGATCTAATATTTAATGGATCAAAAAGGACGTAATATTTGCCCTAACTGTAGGTAGGTAGTTGCAAAACGTGAATTTTAATGTTTTTACAAACCTACACCTACAGATAGATCTTCTTGGCAATTAGACCATGAGGTGTAGGTTTATGGAAAACAGCAATTTCAAGTTTTACAACTACCTACACGTGGTAGAGGCAAATATTTAGTAAGTTAGCGGAAAAGTACAGTAAATTAAGCTTATGAGTCGAGAGTATTAGAATGTCAAAACAAAGCTACAAAACGCTATTTTGAAGCCTTACGGTAGCATACCCTTGACAAACAGTGATATACCAAGGATTCCTTACAATGGCCAACAACATTTTAACCAAGTCTTTACTTTGTTGTAACATTGATTCTGAATTGTTTGTTCTCAGTAACCTCACATTGCATCGCAGAATTTTTACATCTAAATTTAGGCTGCAGGGAAACGGACCAGCAGTGAGAAGATAAATGAACACCCATCATAGCATCCGGGGACTGCAGAGAAGACCCATGTGCTACCAGCTAAAATAAAAAAAGTGGTATCATTAGAGGGCCAGGAATCCAAACTCGAGTCTTCCGATAACACGTCAACCAGATATGGCACGATACAAAAATTTCTTTATCCCGATAATTTTTTTTTGGAATTATCGCGATCATCGATAAATCTCGGTAAAGCATTTTGAGGCTGGAATAACCAATTCAATTTTGTTACTTGGCTCAAGCCTACAGCGCAACCTTCACGAAAATGAACTAGCCATTGTCCATTGTTTTGTCACCATGTAGAAACAGTTTAGCAGTTGTGCCAGTATTTAATGCTTATAAATATTGTTGGCATTAAACTAACTCTCCACTCAGCCAAATGGCTAGTAACTGCACTGGACACTTGGTTGGAGAGGGGGCGGCGGTCGAACGTCTAACTGGAAAATCGTCTCATGGGATAACTGTCTAAAATCTGCATAAATAAAAAATCTGGAAAATCGTCTAAAGCAATATCGTATTATGGAAAATTATCTAAACGGAATATTGTATAATGGATAAACGTCTAACTGCGGTTTCTGGTGTTGTATGTATAGCCGCAGCGAGCGCGAGCGAGGCAGGGATATTAGACGATTTTCCATTACACGAATTTCCTGTTAGACGATTTTCCATTAAACGAATTTCCTGTTAGATGACTTTTCGTTATACTGTTATATGGTGTATGTTCCGCGATTTTCCAGTTAGACGATTACCATTATACGAATTCCACCATACCATTATACAAGTTAGACGAATTCCCGTTGGAGAGCCCTTGTAATGCCACACGCAATGCCGCAAACCGCTTGTTTCCAGCCATTACGGTTTCCGAGATGATCACAATTTTAGCGCCAGGGTTTGCACGACAATTCGATAAATCAGAAAAAGTGCAATACGATAATCGACGAAAATTTTTATCGCGATTATTATCGAATTATCGAGCCACCCCTAACTTCGACTGCTTCAGGCGCTACGCCTGGAATTTCCGATTGCATTTACCTAGCAAAATTGTCCAACTTGACTTCTGGCGCCGTGGCTTCGACTGAGGGCGAGTCAAACCGACAGCAACTTACACCAGTGATAAGAAACAACCACCCATCCGCAGAATCAGAGGAATGCAGTGAAAACTGCAACATCGTCTCCATGGCCGTAAACCGATTTTTACTGCCGAGTGTCATTTTATTTAGACTGTACTTTAAGCCGAGTTAGTGAAAGTGCGTTACCATGCCGGTATGCCTAATCCAAATTAGCTTTTACTTTTATTAGTTCTTCAAACTCTCAAAAGCAACAGCCTTCACTTCCAAGGTCTTCGACGTGAGGACCATAACATACAAATACGCCGTTCTTACATCTTACAAATGCGCCAAGTGTGGACTAATGTCTTTAACAAGCTGCGTTCTATTGTCCATTTGTTTGGTATGCCAGTTTTGTCTACACGGCTTGATTGTGGTTTTGTTGGGGGGATTTAAGCGGGGCGGGGGTGGAGGAGGACAGTGAGGCCTTGGAAATTCTAAGCTGCACATTCCAGTCATGCAGCAGCACCTCCAATAAAAGTGTATTAGTGCCATAGACCACGAGAGCGTGTATAACACGCACCCGAGTTTAATACCATCGTAAAAGAGAGAACATGGTGGGTTGTTATTAGTGTTTATTACAACCATAGCTGGCGCTGGAATATTTTCCAACTACCACTGGATTATGGCCCCCGGGACGTGACTCTCCATTTTAATGTCTCATGTCTCTAGCTCTGTCTGTCTGTGTGTGTATGGACCTAACTCTGTCTTTCATTGGCTATAGCCTTTTTCTATTTTGGATGCTGAGTCCATCATGCAGGTGTCTCGAAGGTTTGTGCTTCTCCAACGTGACGTCATTGATAGTCAGGTAGATCCGATTAGATATATTGATAGTAGACCAAAAATCATGTCTACCATTTTTAATAATTCAAAATATCTACACTATAATCGTGGAGGCAGGCTAAAAGGAAGGCTAAAAGGAAAACCACTTCTCCCCTCCTCGCGCCCGCATTGAAAATGCACTCTCCCACTCTACCTGCGTGGAAACAGGAGGCAGGCATAAGTGGTCGATCAACTCAATAAAGATTCAATCTGACAAGTCGTCGGGCCGAACAATCACTTCTCCCCTCCTCGCGCCCGCATTGCAAATGCGCTCTCCCATTCTACCTGCATGCAAACAGGAGGCAGGCATGAGTGGTCGATCAATCTGACAAGTCGTCGGGAAGAGTGCCGGAAAAATGTCCTGGGAAATGTGTCCGTAAACTTAATTCATGACCAGCCCTCTAGTCTACAATACGAAGTTGCAGGGATGCACCAAATTTTTGGTAATTATTTGGTATTTTGCCAAAAATTCAAGACTTTGGCCAAATAACGATATCGGGATCCAGCTGAATAACAATATTCGGTATCCGACTGAACACCGATTTTGGCCAAATAACGGTACTCAGTATTCGGCCGACGAGTGTTACAATTTGCGGGTAATCGACCGAATAATTTTTTAGTATAAATTTATGCAATTTTGTTAATGTTAAGAACGTTTAGGTAAAGTAGTTCTTTTTTGGCTTGTGAGGAATTGTCTTCCAACATTCCTAAAAGAAGGACAAATTATGGGCGATTGCCTTTTTTTCAAGGTTTAACACGAAACTGATGAGGGGGATTAAGCTTTTCAAAAGGCGAAAGTGTCCGTTGTATACCTTTACGTCCGTTTCGTCATATTTAAAATTTTAAAAATAAATTGTAATTATCAGGAAACCCCGTCAACTAACGCGTCTACCCTTAACCAGTATGGTCACACATTTTAGTCAATACACGTTTAATTTACTGGTAGGCCTATTTGGCAGGGCATTCGGTCGGCGAATAATGCGGATTTCGGCCTATCAGCCATTACTCGACACAGGGATGGATAATTCGGTATTCGGACAAATATGTTAATTTCTGTCAGTATTTGGTAAGTTGAATATTCGGTGGTATATTCGGCAGGTATTTGGATGACTTCATGAAAGTAATACAGCGTTTTGTTAGATTCAAAATTAGAAATAGGATAAAAACTTCGGATCCACAAAAAATGTGGCAAAAATTACACTCAGATCCGACTTGAAACTATTACAAACAAACTTCCCAGTGTCGACTTCGTAGGCTACTTATTTTCCAGGATTTGTCAAATTCGATCCACAAGTTTGTGGTATTTGATTATTTCTACCTCTAAATCGCCTTAGGTTATACAGTACCTCGAAAGCCAGCAAAAATAAGCCTTGTTGCTTAGTGATGGCATAATCGTGCCAGTCACTTACTGGAAGTCATAAATTTCGATGGACGGTGTTTAGTGTTACGATAAATTCTTTCCTCAGTAGAAAACGTGACTCGCGTACTCATAAACCACCGATCTTTACTTACGCATGCACAATTCGCAGAAGGTGACTGAATCTACAAAAGTGTAGAGATCAGTGGGTGGCTTATTCTAAATGCAGCACCTGGGATGGACAATATTTTATACACTTGGATAAAACTGTATTGCCTCTTGGCACTTTTGGGTATTGGGGTTTTTAGGAATTGCGATAAGGAATCGGCCGTATCGTCTACACTGAACTGAATGCAGACGCTTCGTCTACTGATTATCCCCGGATTAGTGAATTGTCGGGGGATTAGGATAGGAATGTATCTTACTAATCGATTTATGTGATGGCTCAGTGGGAGAGTTCCCAAGAAAGAATGTTGGACTGAAAACCATAAATACTGTTCCATGAAAACCTCTCTTCCATTGCAACAGCCAACAGCCCTCTGACCAACCTTATCAATCCAGTAGCAGTCGCCACTTGGCCAGTAGACCTTGAAAACCACTCGCCATTTCACAGTTTCTACTCGCCAATACCAAATACTTCTTGTACAATGCACGTTTTTCTAATTTATGCCTTTACGAAATTGTAAAATTTTCTTCAACTCCAGTATTAATGCAGGAAAAGCATTAAAAATCTGAGCATAACGCCACAAACCGTTCGTCTCTAACTTGTACGGTTCCCGAGATATCACTCTTTTGAGTAACATTCTCTATTGCTAGTCGCCATTTTGGCGAATAAGGCTTAAATTCCAAGTCGCCTACTGCTGATTTCCATTCGCCAAATGGCGAGTATAGCGACCGACATTGGAGGGGGTTGCTTCTGGCCGCAGGCTAGTCATATATGCTTACCGACTAAGCTTTAACAATACAACAGGGACTTTGTAACCCACCAACACTGCCATGACATTATTGTGTGCTTGAGTCCTACAAGTATTTTGTGATCGGCTATGTCTTCCTGGAGTGGGCGGCTTTAATCGATGGCCGCCATTGTTTTTGTAACCATCTTGGATATCAACAAGGCACTCTGCTACTGAAAACGTACAATCGATTATCTGTGTTCGTTCTGCGGAGAACTCAAGATAGGCCGCAGACACTATAAGCTTTGAAAGAATATTAGAAGTGGGAACATTGTAGCAAAAGTTTCAAATGAAGCCACAAACGAAAACAATCAATTCTACAACAGAGGACTCGTATTCTAAACCGGTTAAAGGTACATGACGCCTACCACGTACAGATCGCAATCCGCGCATGTTACCATCACACCATTTCGTGAGACTTGACGTAGTAATACAAGGCCAACTAATAGACCGAGGGTACACGGAGGTTTCTTACGTCGCTTTATCTTACGTCGACTTGAACTCACATCGCTTTAACCCTTTGGCTTGCAGCATTATTTCGCTAGTGGTAATGAATTTAGTACAGCAACAGAATTCAAACTTAAAATCAGTCGGAGTGCTTGAGTGAGGTTGATACTTGATGTATGTACTTGATACTTGATGGTACATTGCTGCAGGGATATGGGATGTAAGGCAGCTTGAATATAAGGCGAATTATGGGTTCGGGCTCACAAATTCAATACAAGCGGACACGATTGTGTAAAGCGGATGACTTCCACCCAAGATTCTGACAGCGCCTCTGTTACCAATGTAGTTGGTACCATAGGACATCCAATGCTGATTCAGAGTTATATTTTTCTTGATATAGGTGGTTTTTTTTCCAACTGTGGATGTCATAACACATTTTTAAGGTCCATTTTTGGTTACATTTTAAATAGTTTTTGCTAAATAATTCAAAAACTATTTGAGCTGCTGACTTTTCTGTAGCACCAATGGATAGCTCCCGAAAAACGGTTCGAATGGTATATTCAAACTTCAAAATCGGTCAAGATTTGACCGAGTTATATATTTGGACACGGATGTAAGACAAAAATAAGACGAATATAAGATAAAATAGAAGAGAGAGGTGGTTACATGGTGGTTCCATGTAGCGTCGCGTTTATCTAATCCCCCATCAACCAAAACCCTCTCTATTCCCATTTCCCCCATTCAACTAGCTGGGCTTTCGACTTCGTTTTAAGGAAATGACAGGTAACGCCCTAGTTTCGTGACGTTTAAGCGCACTCGTTTCAACCAATCAAAGGGAAGTAATCCTTAGAGCGACGTAGAAAATGGGTTTTAGGTGGGTACACGGAGGTTGTTAAAGCGCTTTAACTCCTTACATCGACGTAATGAGGTGGTTTGAGATAAAGCGACTTGAAATGGTTTTAGGTGGGTACACGGAGGTTTTTAAAGCGCTCTAATCAATACATCGACGTAAGACAGAGCGACTTAAGAAACCTCCGTGTACCCTCGGTTTAAGACAGTAGCTGCGTTCCTCGCAGTGAGGAACGCAGCTACTATCTCAGTTGGCTTTGGGAGTTGTAGACGAAACAGCACAAACCCCAAAATTGCGTCATCGCAAACCGGAAAGATTTTCGTATTTTAACATCATACTTTATAATTAAATTATTTAGGCTAGTATCTTATAATTTTTCTTCGGCGATCTGCTGGAATAAATAATTCTAATTTTTACCGCATTAGTATTTTAGATTTTTAATCTCATGGTAATTATGAGCAAACGATTAAAAATTACATGCACACACACATATGAAACGTCACGGTGATTGTAAGTGCGCAAAGGATCATGTAATCGCAGGATGCTATAAAATTAGTTCGCAATATTCAACAGAAAATCTCCTAGACGCCACATTTTAAAACGGATTTTTAGTATAAAGGGATTGACTAACGGCAAGGAATTAGAACTTTGGCGATCGAGAGAAATGGCGTTGAGAGGAATGTACCTTTAATGCTTTCGGCACACCAATCTGCTGCCAAATGTATGGTTCATTCTGGTAGGGTTTACTTCGGCAGACGAACTGCTTGGGTAAGGAATATACCACAAGCCCGGGAGGCTCATTGTAAATCTAAGCTGGACGAGCTCTATTAGATCAATATCTCAAAAGAGAGGGCGACCATACGGGACTAGCGCATTACAACGGTAGAGCAGCGTTTCACGATGGCGCAACGATTACTCCCATCGTGGCGCCAAAGTACGACCGATGGTGATTTCCTGTTTTGCAGAAAACAAAACGTATTACAATTTTTTCTACGAATGGAAATTCCCGTTTCGTCAAATCAAAATATTCTTTAAAAAATTTAACACTGGAGAAGTTAAAAGACGCTTTCCTGATTGGAAGGAATTTCCGATTAGTTTCAGTTTCTGGTCTTATATGTTGAGCTGACTAGCCTGAGCTGCAGCGAACGCGGTAGGGCAAGGGCGGTACAATTGGAGAAAGACAAATTATTATGCGAAATGGGAATAAAAATCATAAATCAGATTTACTTTTTTTGTGAAACGGCATTCTGCAAAAACGGGACATGACCACGAAATGTCCTGTCCCTTCAGGGTTCGTGAGCCAAGGGCAAGGTAGGCTTACTCAGTTTACGAAACAGAAACCTGGCCTGACATTTAGTGCTCGAAATAATCCCGGTTCAGAATCTCTTGTTATTCAATTCTCATCTCGATTTTGCACTTTACGATCCATTCAATTCAAAGCGCAAAATTATTGGTATTGCGTGGGATTGAGGAGGGGGAAGTGAGGGGGAGGGGGGGAGGTTACAAAAACTGGACTGCGGGGGAAGAGAGAAGAAAATAGGCATTGATAAAACAGCACGTGTTCCGCGCAAGCCAAAGATTCACAACTTAAACGAAAACAGTTTTAAAAAGATTGTCACGTTTCCATGCAACGTTCGCCAATGTCAATAAATCAGCACTAGGCATTCGGGCAGCACAGCCCACTTTATAAATCAATCGCCATCTTCGAATTTTCACTCGCCACATGTTACGCAGCACTGACTTTTTGTTGCGGTATTTCAGTAGTTAAAAGTTTTTTTTTTTGCATTCTTAAAAAATGCATCGTAAAAGACAATTCGACAAACCATTCCCTCTATCCAGTGACGACGCCAGGGTAGGGGAAATCCCCCCCCCCCCCCACCCATCAGATCAAAATCAAACGTGTAAACGATGAAAATTCTGGCTATTTATTAAGAAAACTACGTTGAACTAACACTTCAAGTAGCTAAAGTGGCTAGCAACACTACTACACACTTGGTTGGAGATCCCCTGCAATTCCGTATGCAAAGCCGCAAACCGTTTGTTTCTAGCTATTACGGTTGCCGAGATATGACAATTTAAGCATCGGGGTTTCCACGATAATTCGATAATCAGAAAAAAAAAGTGCGATACGATAATCGACGACAATTTTTACCGCGATTATTATCGAATTATCGTGCCACTCCTACAAGCCACGTTGCCGATTATCACCGTAACGCATGGTGGAGAATTTTACTATAAATGCTATTATAGTGAGCGGTGACAAACGTTTATTAGCCTATGCAAATACAGCTACCTACTCGTACAGAATGCCACGGTAATCGGTTCTTTAACTCACTAACCACTCGTTTACCGATGTTTAACCAAAAAGTTCGTTGGTTTCCCGAAGTGTGGGGCGATAAGCTTTGGCAAACACACTACTGCTTGGTGGTAAAAGACGGCAGAAGGAAAGAAAAAGACAAGAATGGCTGAGGCAGATGGTCTGATAATCTCCTCGGACAACTCCACCATTTTTTGGGTAATCTATTCTTAAGGTCCGATTAAAATCACAAATCGACCTCCCCCATGTCTAATGCAACATTTGACCGCACGAAGTCACGATGGCCAAACCCCCCCCCCCCCCCCCCCCCCCCCCCCCCCCCCCATTACCATACAGAAGACGTGGCAAGATTGAACACGGGAGGGAGGGGGGGGGGGGAATAACTAAACAATACAAAACGTCTTGGACCCCACGAACCCTACCAGACGTGGGACACCGATAATTTACGATCATCGAGAAGACATTTATGAACGCAATGGCACCAGCCAAAAGTACTCCAGCAAACAACCTACTTCGGGAGGGAGCCTAAAGATAGCCTCATTGACCTATTCTCACAACACATCTAAAGCTTTATCACCGAAGTCCCTAACGGTCGATGGTGGGAAAATAAATATGAATCCTTTATAATGATCATAACATAGACGGAGAGGTACCGAAGAGACTTATTAAACAGCCGATTCTGACGGGAAATTTGTTTACATCAGTCTGCGAACGTTCAAAGAGGTTTATCAAAATTATAGATAAAGTGCAAATAAAAGTGGTTTACACTATCTTGTTTATCGCAAATCGCCGAGTTGCTCACTCATTCGGCGTCGTCTCGCTTCGCCCGAGAAGTGTTTCCTAGCGAAATTGTTTTTTTTAACGTTTTTAATGATGTAGAGTTGTAGTGCATTTGAGGGCCCATTCCTAAGGTTCAATTCATGGACTCGCTAAGAAACGGGAATTTTGTCCGTCATTATTACCTCTCACCTATCGCAACTTGTATTGGGGAGGTATATACACTGGGCCTACTCTTACGTCAAACCATTATAAAATAAAGCACGAAAATGGAGTGGCACGGTGGGGTGGAGGAGGGGGAGGGTAAGGGTGAGACAATAAAAATAGTGAAAGGAATGAAATGAGCGAGGAGGAGGAGGGTGACCATGTTAAGAGTTAAACAAGTGACGGAATAAGAGCTTCGAAAGCACCAACAAGAACGTGATAAAGAGCACGATAGGAAGAATAGTGAAAGAAGAACTGAACGGAAAAATTGACGAAAAGCTGGCAAAAATTCCTACCTACGTTCAGCAACAGCTCCAGTATTGATGAGGGAGCCAGCTGAGATAGTAAGCTTGAGAGTTAGAAAGCTGAGTGAGTTCCAAGGCTCACTGGGATAGAAGTGGGAAATAAGAGGGAAATTTGCAGATAGTGGACTTGAGAAAGTTCGTTGGTGGTTGTTGTGCAAGTCTCATGACTCTTGCCTGAAAAAACTATCAGTAGAGCTAGTCGAAAATTTGCAAGTTTGAATAGTGGAACTTGGACGATTTTGGGTTTTGCGTTAAGTGACCGTCCTTAATAAGAAAGTGAAACAGGCACAAGAAGGACACTTGCCCATGTATGCCAGGCTAGTAGCCGTAATAAATTAAAATGGTAACATTAATACGCCTATGATAGTCTTTAACTGTTTGTATCGTTCCTCGAGTACGCAGAAAGACAAGTATAAAAAAAAAGCCCGGTTTCTTTCCCCCTTCATCTCCCAATCGTGACCCACGAACCTCCCCTTAATAGGTCCTACATCCTGAACAGGTCTACAAGACATCCACGATTCGATATGATCTTCAAAAATTAATCAGCGAATCAGCCACCGATTTCTTCCCCCTTCAACCAGCAGTACAACTTTTTAAAACTCCTCCCAGACGCTCAATAAACTTGAGGTCTTCCCCCCCCCCCAACCCACCTCCAAGCTCAATCCACTACCCTCTCCACACGAATGAAGTAGGTCAGACTTTCCTACAAATAAAAACCACTTGTGTGATCCAGCCCAGTTTAAGTTAGGGCGATTATCCGGAAAAAAATACAATAATATTACCGATAATTTTTTTCTTGCGATCACTTTTTAATTTTACTAGTATTTACGTGTATTATGGCGAAAACACGGTGTAGGCCTGACACGCAAATTAGAACGACGATAGAAATAGAACGAGACGATGCACGGGGCATGGGGGGGGGGGGGGGGGGGGCGCCACCAAAGACTCAAGAAGCGGCCGATATTAAATGGAAGAAGTACCACCATCATTACGGTTGTCGCATGAGGGAGGAAACCGGAATACCCGGAGGAAACCCTCGCGCAACGGGCGAGAAACAACCGGACGAAAAACCCGTACATATACACTTCCCGTCACCAGGATCGAACCTGGGTCTGTACGAAGCCGCCTATAGAGCAGCGTCATGTGACGTCATATTTGCTACAAGCGAGATAGCTACAAGGGGCACTAGATTAAAATGGAGGGTTAAACAACGGCACTTCTAGTCAAGACAGTGCTTTGAGAGTGGATTTCATAGGCTTAAAAAAATGTTGTTTTCTCCAATCCCGTATGCTGCGAGGTTAGAATCGGAAAATAAAGATTCCACTTGCCTAAAAATGTCAGCAATTGCCAACAAATCGACAAAAATCGCACATTATAGGCCTAAGAAATCCACTCTTTACAGCATTGTCTTCAGTAAGACGCCCTTCTTTTCCCCCTCCAGTGACCCTTGCAACTATCCCAGTTACTGGCTCCAGCATAGAGTTATATATACAAAAATACGTCATGTCACTGTCCTATCGAATCTGACGCCTCAGTGTTCGCTCCTACCGTGCACGAACTGGACGTAATACCGATACTATCTGGTCGGTAGGCTAAGTGCAATTGTGCATGCCGATATGCCACGATATTATTAAAGAGTGATAACTGAACGGTGAAATCCGACTGGTCGAGAGTTTTACTTCTATAGTGTCCGCAGCCCATCTTGAGTTCGCCCCAGAATGAACACAAATAATCGATTGTATGTTTTTGGTAGCAGAGTGCCTTGTTGTTATCCAAAATAGTGACAAAAAAACAATGACGGCCACCGATTAAAGCCGCCCCCTGCAGGAAGACTTAGCCGATCATCAATTACGTGCAGGACTCAAGATGCGCCGAGCACACAATAGTACAGTTGTCCAGCTGTTTTTTTACTATCAAGCCGAAATATAAACAGCATCACGCCGATCGTCCCCAAAGTATTAAATATCTTTTACATACATTTAATACACGAACAATCACTTAACAAATTTAGGCCTATTATCAACCAATCACGTCCACCACCAGACAACGAATCGTCATCCTACGCTATCATCCTATCAACAACAAGCAACACCCCCCCCCCCCCCCCTCCAATAATAGAATCTACTAGTGTCTCTACACCTGATGGCACCCGATATAAACCCAAGTACTTTTTTCTACTTCACCTACAATCACAGGTAGGGGGCAGGTGAGACACAGGGCCATGAGAACCCTTGGGGGAGCGGGGTCATCTTCGTGCCCCAAGGCGGGAGGGGGAAGGAGGGTTTTAATGCGCTTGTCTTCAAAACCCCACCGCCCCTCGCCGGCGAATCAGTCTTCCCCTAGGGCATGTGTTTTGCTGGGGCCATGCATTACAATCACCCCAGAATGCAAGGCCATCACAAAGTGTGCCTTGCACCTAGGAGCAATACCTCATTTCCTTGGTTGCACCCTACCAGACAGTAAGATTCAAAGCCCGGTGTTTTATTCCCGCCCCTTCACTGTTTTCTGTAGTTTTAGGGCAAAAACCATTGAAACAATCACAAACGGGCTGTAGCGTGAACAGACCCCCGAGAGGGCAGGGGCAGGTTTTAATAAAAGGGCACAGTAGGTTTTTTAGTGATCATTTTTTCCTGGGGAGTTTTTTCTTGCTCTCTTTTTACTTTCCATTTCTTAGCCCTTTTTAGGCCTTTACTTTATTTCATTTTTCAAGCCTTTTTTTTTTGCCCTTTTCAAACTTTTTTTTTAGACCTTTTGGCCCTTTCTCAGACACCGCCGCATCAGCAAATGTCTGCACAAACAAACATTTTTTTTTTTTTTTTACAAAAAGGGCAGGGACATTTTCTCCGGAGATATTTTACCGCTTACCATAAGAAACAGCTAAATTAAAAAAAAAAACTTTTTTTCGATATTGCCACCATGAAAATCACCTTGCTAAAAAAGAATCAGCATGCGACAAATTATATCGACGAAGAAACAAGTCAAGTAAGGAGTCCATGCAAACGGAATAAAACACACAATTGAGGAGTTCCCTGAAAAAAGGGCATGAAGTCACTTGTGCCCTTTTTCCGCCTCCTAAAAAATCTGATAGAGCCACCTTTCAGTCTATGGAATAAGAGCATAAACGGTAAGAAGTCGACCAACAGTAACGCTTTAAAAGTAATTTTTTTTTATTTAACGCTGGATGTCGCCGCGAGATGGCGCTGCTTTTCAACATGGCCGCCGCCAGTGCCAGTGACTATTTTTCCATTAATTTTCTATTTTCCTGAACATATCTGCTACAAAAATATGTTTTAAAAAGGAACATGAATGTATATCCCATCACAAAATGCTAACTTTCAAAGATTATGCATACAATAGTAGTTCTCAGTTTTTTGCTCTTTTCTCAAAACATGTAGTTTTCATTAGTGTCCTTTTTCCGGGGAACTCCTCAATTCTGAACAGAGAAACCTCCGATCGTGGTAGGAGCCCAGAATACCTCCAAATAGGCCAAAACGCATGCGACACAGCTTGAGAATGAAGCTTTTGTCAGTTATCTCTCACCAACCAGAATGGCAAGGCGGCACAGCCACAAAAAATATTCGGAGGCGGTCCAAACAGGGCCAGCTAGGGGAGGACTTGAGGGAGCTCTGTTAGCTCCACAAGTGGGATCCGGGACGGAGCTGAAGCATTTGACTGTACATAGTGCCGTACCCTGCTTCTCGAGAGGTATAGTTTTTCACATATTTTCGAGGAGGAAGCATATCATGGAGGGGGGGGGGGGGATTATGAGCCGCCATCCCAGCTCCACTCTAGCGGGCTGGGACTTTACCAAAATCCCCTTTCAATTACCGATCAGGTCAAACTTCAGGCAGGCAGGTAGGTTATTGAGCTGGAGTCGTTTTTCAACCAACTCTTCTTCCACTTCCTCTTCATAAGCAAATGCCATTTAGGAAAGGAAATTTACACAGTTCTGGAGCGAGGCGCCACCATGAGCGGCCAACCACTATCATTATTTGGCACCCCGGGTCGTCCCCTGTACCCTCCCCACGTGACTCACAGTTTCTTCTTTCCTTTGAAGTCTTCTACAAACCCGAACAAGCCCCCTCCAACCCGCGCCCACCTTCCATTGTCTTGTCTGCAAGCCATTACGCAACCCACTTTCGGTGGTTGGCAACCAGTCGGACTGAAGAAAAGTCCTCGACACGTCCAGAAAAGTCTCCTCTTCCTGGTTTTGAGACGATGGGTTTTAGGGACCAAACATGAGGGATGAGCGATATGTATCAAGATTTACGATGCGTTCGCTTCGAAATTCTAATTGTGTCCGTATTTTGCTCCTGCGTGGGTTTAGTTTGTCCCTTAAAACAACTTTCTAATTTGTATCCCTCTCCCTACACCCCCCAATTGTCCCTCGCGTTTGGAGATGCCAGCGGGGACCATGGTGTCCCTGGTTGGTCTAACCTTGGTGGTAAGGCATTCGTGACTCCAACCCAATACCATATACCCTTCTTCTGCAGCCAAAGCCATAAGTTTCGTTTGAAACTTTTAAACTCTTGTAATTTATAATTTTTAGTTTTAACATCAGATGGCAGTTAGTGACCGCCAGGTCCTTGCCATTCCGGTTGCATTTGCAACGAACTTATATATTATATTATTATTATCATCAATCTTGGATTAGGGTTTGAAAAAAACCGAGTTTTATTGAGAAAAAAAAACCATATGGGTGTTTTACTGGGTTTTCCAGTTTTTTTCCGGGCGTTATCGAGTGTTATCAAGTCCAACAGCGCAAATCATACCCTAGAAATAACGTTGTACAGTAAGCCACCTTTATGCACTTATGTTTCGTCGGAGTGGCATGACCCGGATTCGAACTGGCATCCCAATTCGTCCCCAGATACATCTTTATCGATATGCCCACTCCTCCACTGGCATAAAGATGACTACCTGAACCAGTTATAAAGTCACAGCAGTGATTAGGGCTCCAATACAATATAAATAAATACAATGGTTTTTTTTTTAATTTATCAAGTCTAATTCGGGCTTCTGTTTTAGTTTGTGAGTTTTTAAATTAAAAATTGTAATAGGTACAAGTGCCTGGTGTTTTTATGGTAAGGCTTTATGCGAGTCTAGTCTGGTCGCCACATCTACTTCAAGGTTATCGATCTGGTCGAGTCTGTACAACGCAGCTTTACAAAAACATTAACAGGTTTAAAAGATTTCATACGACAAATCTTTAAAACCTGTTAATGTTTTTGTAAAGCTGCGTTGTACAGACTCGACCAGATCGATAACCTTGAAGTAGATGTGGCGACCAGACTAGACTCGCATATTCAAGTAAGGGCCTTACATAAACCTGAAAGCCATAACAATGTAATCACCAGTGTTTAACAAAATCTTTCCTTACAAAAGGTAATAATAACTTTACACATATTATGTATGTAGGATCACTGTTTCCTACTTTTGAGATCTACCAATAGGGCGGATGATGCTTTTTTTTTTTTTTTTAAATATAAAGAGCCAAAAACAGGCAGAATAGTTATTTATTGTAGGGTTTTTTCAGGTGGGTTGGACCCCTCGGTTTGGGCTTTTTCGGACAAACCTGTCTTGGATTACCCTGAACGTGATTTCCAAGGTCAGTTTTAGTTTCAAAATCTGATTCACCAGTGTAGACTTCTTAAACGGGAACGTTACTAACAATGTATCCACTCCAATCCAATACATTTTGCATTAAGACGGGAGTCTTGAAACATACATCAAATATATGCAATATTTTCATCACTGTCAAAAGTGTTACCAATCTCGTTTGCCGGGGGGGCCCCCCCCACCGATATTGACGGGAGTAACGGGGCATGTTAACTCGACAATTTTGCATTGTTAAAGTAACTACAACTGAACGCATGCGCAATAGATTGAAATTTGTTAAGCAAACCTAGGAAGGTATTTAGTGTTTTCCCCTCCACCAGCTGATAAAAATCGAAAATGGCGTCAACATATTTTATTTTTTTTATTTACTCTCACGTCCTTATTCATAAAAAAGGATCCCCATACAAGTTTACTAAAAATCCAACATGGCTCCCAAACATATGGTAAGGGAATCGAGCCTTACGATTGAAGAACCACAGATCAGCTTATAGCTCAGGGAAGTAAACATTTTGCGCAAAGGACCTTCAACACGATCTCATATCCACATCCAGGCACAAACAATCCATTGCTACAAAAACGGCTCAAACATAAACAAACACAGAACACATTCCCAAGCAGCCATAAAAACATACCTACGCACTTGTAGGTACACACACCTGGTCGAAACTTTCACCCCCACCTCACCACCTACTCCACCAGAGGCTACGTGCGTGACGAATTGGGGGCATAAAGGGAGCAAAGCGGTCCACAGGTAGGTCCCAAAATACCCCCTTTTGTGCTCAATCCATTTTGCAAATACCAGGTGGCCAGTGGGATATGGAGGTCACGAGGCTTATAACCCCTACTTTTTCGCCACAGGCCATACTCCATGCAAAACTGCTACACTGCAGGGAGGAACCCTCCCTCCCTCCCAGCAGAGGAGAAAAACAAAATAGAAATTATTAAAATTAAGTTGGGGGTAGATCCGGGACCAGACGCGGGAGAATAAAATAATACCGGGATCCAACAAGCATCCAGGTAGACCAACCCAAAAGTTGGGAGGAGGAAAAACACAGGATGTTTCTACAATAAGGAAATGTGATGAAGAAACAAGGAAATGAGAATGGTGATGAGAAAAGTACTCCATTGATGAGAAAAAATAAAAAAAAAGCCAGGCTGATGAGAATTTCCATGATTAAAGTACTTGACTTATTTAATCAGCAGTGTTTTGTTGGTTTTTTTTTTTTGCATACTTATTTGGGTTGGGTATAGTTCCACTTTTTCTACAATGCCGTAAAGTACTAAACTTAGCTGTATTCAACCTTCACGAAAGTGAATTGTGTGGCACTCGTCATTCGGCCAGTAGGCATTAAAATTCACTCGCCATTACCAATTGCCTCCTCACCATGTAGACACAATTTTAGCAGTTGCGCTGCTACTTACAGTTTAAATATTGTTTGCAACAATCTGACACCCCAATCACGTAAAAATGCTATAGTAGCAGTATTGAATGCTTGGGAGGATAGCCCTTTTAATTCTGCATGCAATACCGCAAACCGCTTGTTTCTAGCTAGTACAGTTCCCGAGATACAACAATTTGAGAATCAGGGGTTGTTAGTCAGTCGCTAATTTGGCGAAAATCAAGTCGCCAATTCGAATTTCCCTCGCTATTTGGCGAGTGGCGACCGACATTGGTGAAGGTTGGAGCCTGTATTAATAAACGAAAAACACAAAGGAAACAGCATTGTGACAGCTAAGGATGGTAATAATGAACAAATTCACGTAACCACCAGGTTAATTCGGCTCGTAAGTGCAGGAATTGAACCCGTTTCTTCGAATCGGGATACCAATGGACGAGACCAATAGGCTAATTCGACACTTGCAAGTAAAGGAATTACACCCAGGTCTTGAATTGGGCTTCCAATGCACTAGACCAAGCGCAAATTCGATACTTGCAAGATAACAGCTATCAAGTATCGAACTAGTATAGTGGTCTAGTACTTTGGAGGGCCAACCCAGGATCCGGGTTCAAATCCCGGATTCATGAAGACACATCATTTTTTTAGGGGGGGGGGGTACTTGGTATTCCTAGCTTTCCACAACACAATAATGCAATTGCTTCATTCATTATGAACATGAACGCTTAGAGTTGACTACAGGGCAACTCAAAAATTCCGTATTTTTAAATACCATTAAAAAAAAAAAGACAGCAATAAAATCTACAACGTTTCCAGCATTGGCAGTGCCGTCCTCAAGAGCAACGGAGAAAGCTAAAACGTCACAATTTATACGGTCGTAAAGAAAATTGACACAGAACACCAGAACAAACCTTCTCTTAAGAGTGTATATAAATTGTGAAGATTTACGTGTAGACATTTGACCTAATTACAGCAAGCAAGGACAATGTTGACATGTCATCGATTTTACTCGATTTGACGAGTATTTTTTTTTTTTATATAAAATAAGGAAAAATTTTGAAAAGAGGACTAAAAAAAAAATGTTTGGTTGCCATAACCTGAAGGACCTTTTTTTTCCTTTTTCTCTTTCCCCCCCCCCCCCTCCCCCTTTGCCATACACTATCGTTAGATGAGGGATAATCATCTTACTTATCAGCAATTACAACACTCTGGTTTTAGTAATCTACTGTACCAGTTTACACCATTATTGTGCAGAAATAAAAAAAAAAAACATAAGAATATATGGCTCAATAAAAAAAAAATACTCTGACCGATCCTATTTCAAATTGCAGCAACCAAACTATATATTTTTTCAAAAGCCAGATCACAAAGGTCAAGCCAAGCTCAGAAGAGTGCTAAAACACCGCCCCCCCCCCCTCCGCGACGACAAAGAATAAAATGCAAGCGACGAAGCTGATTTTGTAAAATTAGGGCCTTAAAATACCATCATTATCATAAAGTTTAAACCAGGTTGACTTGAATTCACATGACAGGATTTTCTGAAGGGGGGCTTCCACTAAATAATTTGTGCCCTTCTCCTTCCAGCCAGGGATTCTGGGGAAGCACTGTGAGCTCTCCCAGCGGGGGTTGGGGGGGGGGGGAAGCCCCGGAAGCTTAAACATTTTAGCATATTAGGGGACCGTGTCTGGCCTGTGTTGAGTTCTCCCTGCACTTGACAATTCAAATAAACAAATAAAAAAAATAAAAAAAAATGCACCTCGTCAAAAAACCGAAAAGGGTTTCCGTGCAACTTAGAAACCCCTCAGGATGAACCACAGAGTGGTTCCATAGAAACAATTTGAAAAATCGAAAAAAGAAAGCGAAAAGGCTTTTAAAAAAAAAAAAGCTAGAAAAAGAGTTTTCGTCGGAAATTTGAAAAAAAAAAAAAGAAAAAAAAGCAAAAAAAAGCCGCATGTGGCAACCCAGTCGGCAACAGAACGGAGATGGTTGCCTGGTGTAGTACCAACCGATTATCAACACGAAAATTTTCGCAGGCAGGCTCATCTCGCCACAAGTGCAATTAGGCTACCCCCAATTAATCCCAACCCTTTCTACTCAGGAAATTCAACCATGTATGGACAGCCACAGTCCAACAAACACACACACACACCCATCGCACCTGTCACCATGCTACCAGGCAAAAACCCAGGCATACGCATCAAAAACCCTCGAGCTTGCACCTGACGCACGAGAAGTACGCCCCCAGGGGGTGGTGGGGGGGGGGGGGGTGTGGGGGGAGGGGGGAGGTGGTCAACATCCCATCCGTGAGCAATGTAAAGAAAGGTGTCGGCTTGTAAGAGCGCTCGCTGTTCTTCCCTCCAGTCATGGCCGCCATATTCCAAATATGGGAAAGCGGCTGGCAAAGCAAAGTTGACCCACCTTCCCAAGAAAACGTACATACGGCACCTTCATTTGCCGAATAAGCCAAATATGGGATGGGTTTCTTTCGCGGGATGCGTTAAATGCCGTTCGTTTTAACGGCCTTTCCTAGCAGATGATAGTTAAAAAGGGGTCCCCGAGGAAGGTTAAAAATGTTAGATTCTTTGAATACGTAACCCCAGGGTTAAAAGATTGATGCCTCATTACAACCGGACTCTTGGGGACTTTGAAACAAGAGTAGTTTTTTTTTTTAAATGGGTGCAACCTTCAGTTATGTTTTTTTCAACATAGCATTTTTTTTAAACAATATCCTTGTATATATTCGACATGCTGTACTATGTGATTGTTCCATTACATTCTATAGATCAGCGACATTTGCCGCCATATTGGCACCAGTATGGGTTTTGGAGGGCATAACTACAAGGTGCACTACATAAAAATGGAGGGAAAAACAACGGAAGAGCGGATTTCTTAGGCTTTTAAAAAATAACGTTGTTTTCTCCAAAAACAAAAATCGCGCGTTTCAGGTCTAAGAAATCACTCTTCACAGCATCGGCTTCAGTATGACGCCCTTCTGTTTCACTCTGCAGTGCCCCTTGCAGCTAACCCATTAAGGCTCCAGCATAGAGTTATATACAATAATACTACGTCGTTTCAGTGCTCTATACGCGCTACAAGCATACGCTAAAAGCTAAATATATCCAGTTCAAACGTCTACTATACAGAATGAACTAGATCAAAGCTTATTTGCCGATGCAAATTTCACATACACGAACGTAATCTGCTTACGTTTATGAACGTGAAGTTTACATCGGCAAATAAACTTTGATCTAGTTCATTTTGCATTGCAGACGTTTGAACTGGATTAAGTTTAGCTTTCAGCGTACGATTTTGCGATTTTAGCGTATATAATGCAGCGAGGAGCAAACCAATGTGACGGTTGAGCTTTACTTCTTAAAGTAGTCAATGTTTTGTTTTCAAATAGAATTACTAACCAATAATACTTACACAGTTACAACAATTACTGATAAGTAGATAGCCGTAACAATCTTCTTTTGAAAGTAGAATGAAGTAATAAAAAATAAAATAAAGTAAAACATTTTCCCCAAGTCTTAACTAGTATTTACCAGGGTTTTTACCGATAAATTACCAGTTCCCTGTCCAAAACTAGTTACCCCCGGGAAAATTGCCAATCCCTTCTTAATTTGTCTTTCAAAATCCCACAGCCTATTTCCCAGAACAGAATTGTGCTATTACTAAAACACACGAGACGATTAAAGGTTACCAGGACAGCAAAATTATGGCGTTGCAAGTGACTCACAACACGACAGATAAGATTATAGAAATACTATGTGTACATCCATTATCTTTATCCAGGGACCGAATATAAGAAGACACTAGTAAACAATAGCATGAAGCTAGACGAATAGGTAGTGCGATAGCATGTAACCCCCAAACAAATGGGACGGGGAGGTGGGGGGTTCAAAGTCGATTCAAATGAATTATATTTACTCGTTGCAACTGGATTTGACCAGAGACGTTGCTCACCCTGGGAAATTTCCGTATGCTACGGTCAGAAATCATTGGAATTTCCTAGTAATCCCTGGAAAAATCTTTGGTAATCCCAGGAAATCTTTGGTAATTGTAATCTTATTGTGCACATTTTTTGAAGTGAGCAACCCCCTCGTGCACCACTATCGATTGTAAATTATGTGAGGAGATCTCTGGAAACGTCTGGAATCATTAGAAATCACAAGAAATCCCCGAAAATTCCAGGGAAATCATTAAAAATCATAGAAATCTTGGAAATCGTAATTCCTGGATATCCCCATTTAGGAAGTGCGCAATCCCTCAACTTGACCGGAATTGCAACCATTGCATGAAATCGCTCCCAAGAGAATTGAATAAAGATGGAATTCGAGACGGAATTACGGCAATTCAATTCTGCCAATCCAATATCATTTGTAATTAAATTGTGGCCTACTCAACTTTTATTTGATGTTCAAAAACAATTCTGCCTAATACTGCTATTTTATGATAATAGCTATCAACTACACCACGACTCGATTAACACCACAATCAGTCTCTCTGCTATCAATCTCCCGTTATTACCTAGTTCTATCTAATCTACAGCGTACTAAAAATCGAATGTTCCGGTGTTGTTAACAGTGTTGTTACCACGTGCTAAGAGCGGCCCAACAGAGCTATAAGTTGGTTAATACGAGACGCGCGCACTAGCCCGGGTAACTTGGCAAAATTTCAACTTACGTAATAAACAATATTAGCATGAACGGACCGTGCACAGGTTTATCAAACACACTTCTGCAACTGCGTTTAACACTTTTCGTTGGTTTATTTTCAAAGAAACTGATCCCCATTAAAAATAAATATAAATAGTACGTGCCTGTTATAGGGTGGCGTTAAACACTACGTCTTTCAGCATTGGTGTACACTATTGCAGGATTCGTACACAATGCACTAAATTAATATTCAAGGTTAAATTAAAGCAAATTCCAGGCTTTCTGCATGTTAAGATTGACGAAATTACCCATTTCCATTTTTTTTTGGCCCACGCAATTAAAAAAATTGTAAGATAAATAAACAAATATTCTGTGAATGTCTTCCTCTAATAATAATAAAATTGTAGTATGCAGAAGGCAGCTAAACCGTGGGGATTACAGCAACCTACAGCCTGTGTGCTAGTAGCCCTATTTTAATCTAAGTGTTAATATTACTGTTACAGTCAAACCTATACCTATTAATAGCCTATATATATATATAGTTATGCACCTATACTTATTTATACCTCTACATCTATTTACACTTATTTATAACTATTTACCTGTATACATCTAAACCAATTTATACCTCTATAGTCTACTACACCTATTTCGCCCTAACAATTTACACCTATTTAATAGTATTTATACCTGCGTACATCTATTTTTACCTATACACACCTACACTTATGTGCACTTATTTACACCTAATAATCTATACATGCTACCTGTTTTAACCACTTAAACCTGTACAAACCTAGGCTATTATACCTAGACCCTATACACCTACACAGGTTACCCATTTTTACCTCGCACAAATACTATACGGTATACCTACATTCCAAGGTAGTGATTTTCCCCAGCCTAATAAAACCCAGTGTGGGGTTTTTGCTTAAAATAAAAATAAACCTACGTGAAAAAGCCTGGTATTAAACCCAGTAAGTTGTTTTTTGTTTGTTTCACTTTTGGGGGATAGTGATTGAAAAAAACTGATTCGAAGATCAATTTTTTTCGCCAGTTGATCTTCGACTGACTCAGATATTCAGGGAATGAAGGAATGTTTGATCATCGAATACTCAGGGGTGGAATGAATGAATCATCACATTTCCACGTAAACTGCCAAGTGACTAAACCTAGACTAGTTCCAGAAGGGGTCTACTCAACTTGTCATTCATAAGCAGAGCCGAGTGTATAAAACACACCAACAAAAGTCAGCAAACAGAAAAAAGTTAAATAAACAGCGATATTTGGCAAAACCTGAAAAATCCACCAGGTTGGATTTTTTTTAACCCGGACTTTCCTCTTAGTCTAATGAAAAGGGTTATACTGAGAAAATTCAAAGCCCTTGACAACAAAATTCCAATTTCTAAGGTTTTCAAAACCCAAAACTGGTATAAGAGAAGCCGCCAAGTTTCCAAAAAGGATCGGCCTTTGAAGGTAGTGATATCATTCACGCAGGAAAAGGCCGCCAAGGTTAATCCTACCAGCCAAGTTAATCGCACCAAATAATACTTTGGACGTTAAATGAAAACTCGAAGATTGCTACAACGAGTATATAGCGATATTCTAGTTTTCATCAAACTATTTGTCAGTGCGATTAACCTTGGCGGTTTCTTCCCGGGTTGAATGATATCACTACCGTCAAAGGCCAATCCTTTTTGGAGACTTGGTGGCTTCTCTTATGCCAGTTTTGGTTTTGGGTGGATAACATTAACTAAAAACAAACCGTTAATTTTCTTGGAATGAATTTCTTTAGAGATTTGACTAGTTAACTAATGCAAACAAATAATCTACGGACGAATCGGCCCAATTTCGAACCTCATAAACCTTTGAAATGGCGAAAGAATTCTAGGAACGCTAGAGGAAACTTCCAGACCGAATCAGAATCTACATCAAGGGATCCCAGTAATCTTCAGACGGGATCCGATAGTGTTTATGGAGTGAAGGGAAGTGCCTTCCACGTTCCTGATCAGTACGGGAGGGGGAAGACTGTCTCAGGGGACATCTGACATCATGAGTTCCACGTGCCTGTTACACAATAACTGAAGCAATTCAACACTTGTAAACACACAAATAACAATTGACAACCACTGCACAGAAATTTCATGTTTTCCCCGAGAACTCGAAACAGAACTTCTAACGTTTAGTACCATTTCCTGCCAAAGGTTGGCGCTGTTGTCAAGCAACAGCTGACCCACACGTCAATTTAAATAAGTTTCGTTTTAAAATGTTATATTTTTTTGGGATCACAAGTTTGATGTTTTAGAGGAATAAACCAAAAATGAACTGCACCATTCCAAATTAGCAGTGCTGGATACCCATACAGGGGCAAAAAAAATGGACCCAAAAATGTGAAATTTCGAATTTTTGTTGTTGTTTACGAGTGGTTGTAGTAATTTCAATTACTGGAATACAGGCTGTAATGGTACATAAATACCAGTGAAGCTCGCAACAGATATTTCGACCACTACCAAAATTCGAGTAGGCCCTATCACGAAAATCCCCCAAAAAGTTAGGAAGCACACTAACTTTACGACAAAGAAGGTAGTCCTATCACAACCAAAATGGCTGCCACCACCAAGTTTCTTATCCCAATGTCGTGATGAGTGTCGATATAAGCTTAACCAATCTGGTGTCGGACCCCAAACTTGGTGGCAAGCATTTTGGCTCTGATATCACTACTTTCTGTGGCGAAATCTTCGTGAGACCCCTCACCATCCAGGTTTTTGTATGACTTTATGTACAAAGTATAAAAACATTGGAGTTTTCCAGTCAAACGACATATACGATTTCGCAATTCTTGGAAGTACAACAGTTTTCCAGTTGTTATTTTTAAAGCGTAGGCCTATGTAATAGTATGAGGATCGCTAACTAACTACACAAACTAGTTAGCCATCCTCAAAACCCTAATGACAAACACGACCAGCCTGTCTCATACTTATCCCATAAGGGTCGCTACATGTTTGACAAACACGTACCTAGATTTTCGATAAAACGTTTCGTATAGCTATCACAGAACTGGCATAGTTTTGCGTTAAGTTGAGCAAACTAGGCTACCTTCGAATCCGTATTGTTACATTAAACCCTCAAATGCTTGTAAGGATTTCTGTTCCATAAGTTAAGTTAAGGGTATCCATAAGTTACAATACCTCAAAAGAACCGTCAACAAATTAAGTATGCCTAAACTGATGATTTTCGGTTTTAGGGTTAACGTGTTTGTGTTATGCCAGAAAACAAAAAACACGCCAAAACCATCTAAATCGAAAGAAAACCTCAACACCTGCCACGGGGGATTAAACCGCTATCCAATTCCGTTGAAAAGCCCACAGCATTAACAATACTACACCCCCCCCCCCAGCCGCTACCCAATTTCGCAGAAAAGCCCAGTAACTCCAACTCAGTGAATCAATTAAAACACCTGTACCGATTAAAATCTATGTAGCAACAACAACAAAAAGGAATGCATATACCTGCCATCCTTCAAAATCAGGTGGGCCTATAGCAGGATTTTGAAGTTTGGAGGGGGCAGATGTTTTACATACGACGGAAAAATCCCACCACGTGACTAACCACTATCCATTTTCGTCGAAAAACCCAGTAGCTCCAGTTCAGCAAATGAGAAAAGAGAAAAAAAAAACACAAGCTACGTCTCAACGATAAAGAATGCGGATTACCTGCGTTCTAGGAGGAGGCACGTTAGCCTACAGGTACGGTCGCCGTATTCAGGATCAACGTCTAGTACGGGTGTCACATATTCGCCCCGCTACAAAAACGAAGATCACTACGTACGAAGCACTCACTACAATCAAATCCATAAACGTACACTTGGCAACAAAACAAAATCGTACCAATCTTAAACTCAAAAAACTCTCCCCACAGTAATGGCCTCGATCGGAACAGTCAAGTAGGCCAGGTGAATACTGGTAAAACTGCGATTCCCGCACAATCCAGCACAAATCTTAAAACTCCATCCGACACCTGAAATCACAAATTCACAATCCGTTTCATAGTCGTCGCACAAACTCCGTATAACGAAATCGCACACACGGCAGTCAAAACTTCACAACCACCTTAGAATCCGCACAAGAAGATCGTCAACGAACTACAGCATATTCCAGCTGAAATACCGAATCCACACTCCGATAACGTCCAGGTGCAATGTTAGTTCCCACAGGTAATTCCGTGCGAAGCGCGGTTCACGAGCCGTGCTCACTCCAGGACAGCATTCCCGCGTCTACCAGTTCCTACAGGTAGGTGGAAAATCTTGTGCGCTCAACTTTGGACCGATGGAACGATAGTACCACACGGACTAGTGGTCCCGCACGCCCGATGGAGCGATAGTCGCAGCGGGCGAGACAACATACCAACAGGCAGGCGCGCTAAGGACGCTGGGAGGCTGCAGGCAAACTCCGAGGGCCAAATCGCCTATACGGAGCCCAAGACGCCAACAACAACAATTACGACGTAAGTGATGCAGGTTACCGGTTTGGAATGAGTATACCCGCGGCCCGGGAACGAGCGTTTTCAAGAAAGTGAGCTTGGTCCGCTACCGGTTTGGTTTGGTCCAATACCAAAGAACGAAATTTAAACGGTTTTAATAAGAAACGCGAGGCGTGCGGAAGATTTTTTTTTTATCATTATTATTATTTTTTCCCCAACTTTTTATTTATTTTATTTATTTTTTACACCGAAGGGCAAATTCTGAAACCGCAACAGAAACACGTCTACTGAACGTACCAATAAAAGGAAAGTTAAGGTTTTTATTTATTTTATTTTTTATGTCTTCATTTTCCACAAATCGGTGGTATCCTGGGGTAGAAGCAAAATTTTGCAAAAAAAAAAAGACAGATAAATATGGCATTTATTGCAGCTAAAAAAATTCCAGAAATTGGCTTTTAAAAATTTTCAAAGGCTCACAGGGACCAGACATTATTTAATATTATGGCGGGGAGAGGGGGAAGGTTGAAAGATTTGAACGTATGACCTACAAATTTTCGATTCCCCCCCCCCCCCCTCCAAAGACCCTGAAAATAACGCCTCCCCTCAAGCAAAGTACAAAAATATTCAGACCTCGCCCCAACCGCTAAAAGTAAGTTTTTCTTATGCCTTTTCGTCTTAAAGGGACATAAATCCTTCCGGTAAGTTGCGCGACCCATTGAGAACAGCGTTTGCAGCATTTACACACGTTATAGTTAATGTCGCAAAACTGAGTTACGCAGGAATGTCAACAGGGATGCATGGACCTTTAAGTGTAGAGAATTATTGTGCTGGACTAATTAAAATACGGTACTTCGCATCAACAGGTTCTCAAGCGTGCAGAAAATGAGCCATGACTTAAAGTGTGTTCTTAAACACATTCAAAGAAGTGTACTTTTTAAAGGGAATTACATCCATTTTGACATGCATGCTTTACTTTTGGATCACATACACAATAACTAAACACAAGAACTGCGGTGAGAAAACGTTACGTACGTCCGATACAACAATTTAATTACTGCATCACCAAAACACGACATGAAGGTCACCATTGTTTTGCTGGAACGCGTAGAAATTAATGCTGACAGAAGGATCTGTTCGATTTCGACTTGGAGCCGATTGAGATAGCTGTATTGACTGTGAGGAGCTCAAGCGTCTGACGGCCTGAGCTGGCCATTACACTGCCGGCCAGCTAATAAGGTCGTTAAACGCTTGAGCTCCTCACAGTCAATACAGCTCTCTCAATCGGCTGCGAGTCGAAATCGAAAAGTGACATCTGTCGGCATTAATTTCTGAGCGTTCCAGCAAAACAATGGCGATCTCCGTGTCGTGTTTTGGTGATGCAGTAATTAAATTGTTATATCGGACGTAAGTAACGTATTCTTAGCGCAATTCTTGTGTTTAGTTATTGTGTAAGTGATCCAAAAGTCAAACATGCATGTCAAAATGGATACAATTGCCCTTTAACCATATTTGGACATGATTCATGACGGTAGGATAACGTTAGATGTAAAGGATGCACATTTGCACTGCTAAGGAAGTTCGAGTCAGCACGAGTCCTATGCCCTTCTCAACACCAAAACGTGCTAAAACTGTTTCTACAAAGTGGTGTTAAAGAAAGAACTATTCACCAGATGACTGAAATAATATCAATATCTTATAATAACTTACATGATAGGCGGCCTGTAGTAGAGGCACTAAGCAGTTAATTTGTTTACTTTCTGTGAAAAACATGAAATTTGGTATGGCTGCACATGAAGGGTATAACTGGAAAAAATAGCAAGTTCAACCCCAAACACGTATTTACGGATTTACCACCCCAAAAACGTTTTTTTTTGGCTGTAACTCCTTAACCGTCAACAAATCAAAAGCATAATGTGAAACAAAACCGTTCAGCACTCAATCCTGGACAAGAAAGGTGATGTACATCTTTTACGTAAAAGCAACCATTGAACCCCAAAATCTTATTTCCAGTAGGCCTATATCGCCCTTAATTCGCGTGAACGCTCCCTTTTTTCAATTGCTTGTTATAGCGCCGGATTTTAATGTTCAAATTGCTCTTCCAAGCCCTCTAATAGCCCGAAGTAGACATCCTTAAGATATGAAAGTTTGGGATCTATTCTTTCTGTCAATCTTAACCAAAATTGTTTAATTTACATGGCGACCGTCCTATGCCCGTTTAAAGGTGTGAAGCAGTAATGGAGTAGTGGCTATTTCGATTTCAAAGTGCCATTGTAATGCTCATATTTGTAAGCTAAACAATTTTGGTTAGGATTGATGGAAAGAATAGATCTGCATATTTCAGAGTATCCTAAGAATGTCCATTTCGGGCTATTAGTGAGCTCGCAGGACTACCGTGAAACCGAAAATCACCATACCCTTTCGCTGCTGTGCCACCTTTAAACGGAAGTAGAAAGGTCCCTATCTTAAGCTAAACAATTCCGGTTAGTATTGATGGAAAGAATAGATTCCCATCTTTCAGAATCTTCATCTAATCTACGCTAAACAATTTCGGTTAGGTTTAATGGAAAGAATAGATTCCTATCGCTCAGAATATCCTAAGCATGTCCATTTGGGCTATAGAGAGCTCGTAAGAGCAGTTTGAACTTAAAAATAACCACACGCTTTCGCCGCTACACCATTACCTCTTCACTTTTAAATGGGCGTACGACGAGCCCTAGCTAAGCTAAACGATTTTGGTTAGGATTGATGGAAAGAATAGATTCCCACCTTTCAGAAAATCATAAGCATGTCCATTTCGGGAAGTCTGGGGACACGAAAATCACTAATCAACCCACTGAAAAAAGGAGCGTTCGCGCGAATTAAGGGAGATGTACTTGAAATGTGATTTTGGGGTTCAATGGTTGCTTTAACGTAAAAAAAATGTATACCAACTTATCCTGTTCGGAATTGTGTGCTAAATGTTTTTGTTTCACGTTATGGTTTTGATTTGTTGACGGTTTAGAAGAGTTACAACCAAAAAACGGTTTTTATTTCAGAGGGGGGGGGAAGGGGGGGAAATAGTTGATATCGTAACTTGAAAGCGATAATTTGTATGTTTTAGCACTCAACTCGTTTCGAGATTTAATTTGCTGTTAAGGACTTGTGCTGAAACGCACAAATTATAGGTTTTATAAAGGCACAAATGGTATTTGGTGTGAGAATTTTGATTATCTTCCCAGAAAACTATTCTTACTAGATTCATAGTTGAGTATACTAGCCCCTGTCAATATTTACGATGTCTTCAATGTTTACGATGTTTAGAATGTAGGATGTTTTCCTCTATTTTGCATAGCGTTACTACCCCCCCCCCCTACATTTCGTCTTCCAACCTGTAATTTCGTTTGTTTCGGTGTTGGTATCTACACCATTAAAGACGTACGATGTGCGTGTGTGCGTGTTTGTATCGCTACTCCTCTGGAACCAAGGCGCCTACAAAGATGGGAGTATACGACCAAACGAAAGAGAATTAAATTTCGCTTCGGATAGGCCTATTTTCATCACTGTAACTTGAGTTTATGACCCTAAAAAACACGGTAGAACATGAAAAAAAGTAACGTCAATTTTTTTATTTTTTTTTTTTAGTCTCATGATGTTTGTTCATGACGTTATAGTAAGTTCATGCAAACCTCCTCGAGCGAAGCGAGATGATCTGGAAAAGGATGCACGCAAAAAGAAAAAAAAATAACCTAAAAAGACGTAATGCCGGGCGGTATCGGTATATTAATACCGCAGTTTTCAGTATTTTTTAAATACCGAAACCGGTTATCTCCACAAAAAAAAACAATCGGTTTTCGGCTATGACATCGCTTCGGTTTCAATACTGCTCACACGATCGTACACTTTTCTATTTTGCTACCTTTTTCTTGAAAACCAACAAACTGTTAAATGGTGAAAGAAAACGCAGCACAGAAATGGCAACTCACTGTCACTCTGTCAGTCTACGTTTGCCAGCCTTTGGTTGCAGTTGCAGCACAGACAACGCAACCGGAAGTCAACCGCTGTAGCCAAAAAGATGCCTTCTCGTATATAAGGTCGCTGAACAATATTTGTTTTGCACGAATTAACATCAATATCTTAAAATTGGGAAAAGCATCATTTTTAAATAGTTTAATTTGATTCGTTGAAGTACTTAAAATAAAAAAATAAAAAAAATAACTTTAACATTTTGTATTGTAAAAAACAAAACAATACCGTACCAGAAAACCGAAAAACCGAGGTATGAAAAATGGAAAAATCGATACTGTACCGAACCGCGAAATCCAGATACCGCCCAGCTCTAAAAAGACGACCTATTTTGCATCATGCTACATGTATGGGCTGTGTATCAATGACTTGATGCATAGAAAAATCGGACCCATACAACTGGTTTTAAAAGGGTGTCCAACATTCGTGTTTTTGAAGCATGGAGGTGCGTGGATTGAGTGAGCAAAGAGAGCGATTTCCGCGCAAACTAAACCTTTTCAATGCGAGTTTCGCTGTGCTCTCTCAATCTTTCATCTATCACCTTCGTAGGCGATTACTTCTGGAGGAGAAGACGTACAAACGTGCAAATAAACAAATCGTATGTTTAGAATGAATGATGTAGGTGAAATGCAGACGTGCTGAGGACTGTGGTGAACGAATTGAGAGCAACAATTGCAATTAGCTACTGTCGAAATAATCAGTACATCAATTTTTGATGCTCTTCGAATCAAAGAAATTACACGAAGCATGGATCGACGCCAATGGAGTGAGCGAAGCGAAGGTTCATAAGTTTTATGCCTTATCCTTACGAGAATCATTTACGTGTTTCCGTAAAAGTTGCAGGATTAACGAAGGTGACGTCATTTCCCAAACATGGCATAAAACTCGATGCAGGCAAACTGCTTCCTCTAGTTGAGATATACTGTAAAGTTCTGTGGTTTGTTTGTCGGTGACCTATCGACGACGAGTAAATCTTCGTTCGATCTGTATAATTACTGAAGCAGAAAGGTCCGGTGTGGTCTCTTCAGTGTCATTCGTGATCTATTCAGTGTAAGTAGATCATGCAGGGATGAAAGTCACTCTTGGCTGAAAACGAGGAACTAGGAGCTGGAATGCCACCAAATTTGTCCAGTTTTAGGGTCTTTAATGCAATTTTAGGACGTTTGCAAGGCTAAAAAAGACGAGGAAATCCGCTAAAAATAGGAAGGAAAAACGAGGAAATCAGCTGAAACGAGGAAGGCTTTCATGCCTGATCATGGGGCCCATTTTGAAGAAAGAAAACAAAAACGGTGAACAAAAAAAACTGGTTGAAACCGAAAGAAACTTGGTTGAGCCATTCGATGTTGCGGTTGCACTGCGAGTGCGTCAAGCGCATCGTGTATTGAGCACACACACACACACACAGGCAGAATACGGACATCGAACAACATCTGGAATTTCATTCTTCGTATATTCCAGCAGTAAGTTTCCAGCAGTTCTGATTGGTGGGGGTGTATTCTGTAAGATGTCAAACCTTCCCGAACAAAGCGTGACCCCTCCACAGTTCTGATTGTTACCACCGCAACAAGTGCGCTCGATCACACGAAATTTGCTTGTGTCCTCGCAACAAGTGCGCTCGCACCACGCAGTCAATCCAGTTTGAATTTAAAGGGTGTTAAAGTCAAATAATTACTTTAGATAATTTTCCACGATAAAATAAATTTCCAAAAAGATCACAACGTTTTTCGAGGACTGCCTCAAAAGTGTTCCCAGCAGCGTACCATCTTGTGAAAATCAGTTGATGTTTATTGAACCTTTCCATAGGCCTACTGACGCAAGGAGGGCAAATTTTACGTGTTTTTTTTTTCTTTTTTCGAAATACAGTTTTTTGCTAATGGTATTCCTCATATCTTATCAACTCTTATGATGAGGCCTGGAGGCATCGTAATCCCTAATCTCACTATTCCTCTCTTCCCCCCCCCCCCCAAC
The DNA here is from genome assembly GCA_023313725.1 of Lithobius niger. NCBI lineage: Eukaryota > Metazoa > Arthropoda > Chilopoda > Lithobiomorpha > Lithobiidae > Lithobius > Lithobius niger. Next base: position 41,974 of record JAHWFP010031566.1, read on the forward strand.
CACCTCCCCCATGTCGCCATCGTATATCTAAAACGTTGGCCAAGCCACTTTTTTCACTCCTTCCAAACTGTGTATTTATTTTTCCTTTTCCCGACTTTGGTACGTAATGTAGTGCATACCACGTTGGTCGGGGGCCGGTATGCAGCACTCCGTTGTTGTTAGTCCTCCAACACGAAAACGCTTTAAAATGCAGGACATCAACCTTTGATGCAGGACATCGGGGCGCCACGGACAACTTGTGTGACGCCATCGCCGAGATGGACATTTTGCTACAACACCGGTCACTTTCTTTTCGTTGGAGAATTTAGATGCAAACAACACAGAGGCCAGCGAACTTGGGAGCCGTTTTTTATTTTTTTTATTTTATTTTATTCCGTTTGTTGTGGGCTTGCGTGACTCCCAACTAAACTCGCAGGTAAAAGCTTTTGCAGATGCGGGAAGACTCCAGTGTTGGTCACCATACTCGGTAGGGTGAGAGGCTGTTCAGTTCAAAAGCTGAGAGCACAAACGTAATGAAACCATGACGAATGTTGTTTTGGTTGAATTTGTCTGTACAACCAGGGTCGGATTGGGAGAGGTCGGACCTATCCGGTAATGGACTGGCGGGGCCTTGGGCCTTGCATGGGAGGGAGGGAAGCGAAAGGGGGGGGGGGG